>JACBAD010001838.1:0-29410 GCA_014281905.1 Aspergillus hiratsukae | reverse complement strand
CAACCCAACCCACCCTCTAACTAAACCCCAGATACGTCGATGCAGGCATCGTCCGCGAAGGCCCCTACGGCGACCAAGGCGACGGCGCCTACTCGGCTGGTGTAAGCCCCACCCAGTTCTTCTCCCATCAAGCAGGCTGCAGACCAAGTGAACAGTTACTGAGGCAATGACCATGACAGCGCGGTGGAGCCGGCAACATCGGCTCGCCTAACGTGCGGCCCACGTCGCGGATGCCCCACGACACGGAAATCATTCCCGAGCTGGCGATCCGCAAGTCGACGGATGAGAACTACCATGTTGGTGTATGTTATGCCTTCCTCTCACTTTAGCTTCAGCGCATGCGGTTTGGAGCGTCGTGGTGTGCTGTAACTAACTTCCTCCTTCGACCAGCGCGGCGGCCAAGGGAATGTCCACCTGGACGAGGAAACCCGTAAGGACAAGGAAGGGAAGAAGCGCCAGCATCAATCTCAGCATCCTGAGGGGTTGGCGGATAAGCTCAAGCATAAGCTTTTTGGAGGGGGTAAATGATACGTTATGGTGGGGAAGAGATGGATTGTTAGTACGGCTATACTGTATTTAAGATAGTGTTATGATTCCCTGTCTGCTTTTTTGATATCTAATTTGTCTATCGTTGATTTGTCTTTGTGATATATACCGAGGATGGATTGGCTGGTCAGCGTGTTCGTTGTCAGCCTGTAGAATAGATCGAGAAAGTGATATGCACACTCAGGATCTAGACCTGGCTATGTCAGATTGTACCTCTCTAGGCATCTGTGATCAACAACTGCAGTCTCTTAGTCTATCGTCATCCTGCATAAGCCTATGAACATGCAGACCTCAGGTGTGATATCAACATACACCGCCTGTTGATAACAAGTCTGTGAACCAAAGGACCCGACCATTTGTCAGTGGAGGACTGATGTAGATCCCTCTGATGCAATCAGAAACAGGGGTAAAATATGTACTCGAAATATCAGGCAAACACGAGAACGGCACATTAATCAATTGATGATTCGCTCGGGCATCCATGTATCGTGACATCGTCAAGCATAAACGTATCAAGCTGTAAGACAACTCGATGGAAAATCAGCGGGATTAACATTAACAAAAGGAAAGACGCAATTTCCCTGTTCCCATGTCTGAACTCAAGAAAAACGCCCACGAAGAACAATCATTACATACGTTAGAAGAATAGCGAATGAGATCCAGATAACCACCTATGCCTTAATCCTTGCCAAACTTGCGCTTGAACCAACTCTTTCGCTTATCCCCTGTATCGGACATGTTCACCGATTTCCGCAGTTGACGACGGTTGGGCGCTGATGAGGCGGCTGGGATGCCGCCGACAGGGCCCCCGGCGTTCGGATCGGAGGCTGGTGCTTGGCCGAAGCTATGTGCCGGAGGCTTTGGAGGTGGTCCTGACGGATAGCCATTGAGATTGAGATTGGGCTGAGAATTGAACCCTTGCTGTCCAAATTGTAGCTGCTGAGACAACTGGTCGATCGAACTGTTCACGGAACTGGGGTCGGTCGAATTGCCCCAAGCATCAGTGTGGCTTCCACCCGACCCAGAGGCCGCAGTGATATTATCGAAGGATTTTTGGTATGAATGCTGTGCATATCCATTCGACCCGTTGCTGTATCCTGTCTGGTCGGTATACATGCGCGGGTTGGGCCGTGGTCGACGGCCACCGACTTGGTTGTACGGGTAGTAGCCATTGTCCTGAGGCTGGCCATTGTAAGTATCGACATAACTCTCCGGTCGCGAATAGGCTCCCCGTTGATTGTAGTAACCACTCCGATCACTGTATCCTCTGTTCGGATAGTGCCCGTTTCCACGGCTGGACTCTACATGAAACCATGGTTGTTAGCATACAATATCACAAAATGACAGATGATCAAGTTTTGAAGGGCGTATTTACCTCCATAGTAGCTGCCACGTTTGTTGTGCTCTCCACCGTTAGGTGACTCTGCAGATACGCTTGTTAACAACTTGGAATGGACACGGAAGATAAAGATTCAAACTCACCTGTTCTCGCCCAGGAAACTGGTCTACTACTGTACGTCCCTTCAAAAGCAGCATCGAAAGCTCGGATGGTCTCTAACGGACGTTCAAATCGAGGACGAGTGGGATTGGAAAGATCGGGTTCAGCTTTGATCACAAGAACTGTCAGTGAAAAGTCGCAGCAGATTGTACAAGCTCTCCCTACGTACTGATAATCTGCCCATATCGGTCTTTGTGCTGCATAGCTCTTAAAGAACCCAGAGTCGACTGTTGGAGGGCAACGGCCACTAATTGATCAAGAGGTCAGTTATGTATGCGGAGCCACCAGAGAGAAGAAAAATCGTAGACATCACATCATGGGGAAGGAATAAAGTTTAGACATGCAGTCCAAATCATGGACGAAATCACGGAACATTGAGCGACGGAAAGAGAGTTCGATATGGGACCGACATACCTGGTTGCGCTTCGTTCATAGCAAGCGTCGGATCGGCTTTGGTATGTAAACTGCGCCTGTGCTTCTCCTCAGAAGATTCCCTGAGAGAGATTTTATTGCTGGCAGCGTTGCTTGACCGGCGAGATTTATCGGACCTGCCACCGAAACTGAAACCACGACTGGGCCTGGGCGACGCGACCGACTGGGAGGGGGCCATCTTTATTTATGTCGAGCACTCGAGCCTTTTCTTCTGCTTCAACTAAGTCAGTTAGCGGCCGATAAACAAGTTTGTCAACAGCTAGCTCCACTGACGATAGTGGCTCCGTCGTGATCTGCCTGAACTATGGCAGTTTGGCGGCCGTAGTGGAGCGCAACAGGTGGGCACTGCCAAGAATTGTATGATCGAACACGATGCGCTGTGTTGCTTCGGATTGGTTCTATCAAAGGCTCGATAACTAGATAGGAGTCTTGAATGCAGCGAACGGTGGATTGTGACGAACGAGTGGAAGCGGTAGCTTGAGCTTTGAGACGCTTCCGCAGATTGCAGTGTTCTATGCTGGGATGCTCGTACTATACAAGGCCCCACAAGTCGTTGTTTTCAATCGGACTTGAACCGACCGATATCTTCTTTTACGGTTGTTGTATTGTCTTCAGGCAGCCAGCAGGTCGGAAAAGCAAAAGGAAGCACTTCGAAAGACGTCACTGCAGAAGGGAAGCGAGAGAGTGTAACTCGTAAATTTGCGCAGAAAGACCGTGCGAACTTGCGAGGAGGCAGGAAATAAACCCTGTAGCAACTAGCAGCCGAAAGACAGCTGGATCGGCCAGAAAAAGGATAGTTCAAGCGTTGTCCGTTGGTAATTGGATTCGCGCCGCAAAGATCGACAGTGATGCTGATGGAAGTTGTTAGACGTGCAAAGTGCCACAAGAATTAGGGCGCTCTCCAAACGAAGGTCAGCGAGAAGAAGTGCTAGAATAATAATATTCAGCTAGCTAGAGACCAAACGAAAAAGCAGGCAGATAGACCACAATTATAGTGGTAGTAATTGAGAAACACAGAGTTCGAGGTTGACGACAGACGCCACGCAATATCTTGGAGAGAGGGGAACCATAACCAAAGAAAAATAAGCCCAAAGCAAGTGCTACTGTGCCATGCTGTGCTGCTTGACTGACTCCCACGAGTCGGATGGCGTTATTATTGAAGCCACCTGACTACCTAGAAGGCTCTGGTTATGTCTATAAGAGGAGGCTAGTAGGATATCGGTATCAACTACATTTCTGGTCGATTCACTACGTCTCTTTGTATGGAGAAAAGAAGAGCATATCGCAACAGTGGATCTGCCACTCTGCCCAAGTTCGACAATGCATCTCTTTCCTTCTTGATAGAATTGCAGGACCACGATCCAGTCTAGGCAGCCGGCAATAAAAGCAAGAAAATGTAGTACGTAAAGGTAAAACACCGCTAGGCCCAAAAGTCAATAAACTCAATTAGAATCCAAACGAATTAATACGGCTACTCCAATATCCGAGACAAAAAAAAGCCCTGAGCGGCCCACAGGCTTCCCTTACTGGCTGCCGGCCGTTAAGCAAGAAACCAATCGGCTACCCGAGAGGCCCCCAGCCCCCCAGCCACTGTCAGCGGATCGTCTCGTTGGCCCGGAGAAGTCCAGGAACTGGGTCCATCCAGTCCTTGTGTCAACAGTTCCTTGGATGTGATCGAACGCGAGTGTCATGGACTCGTGTGCTTGAGAGAATGCGGTTCTTAGGTTTCAGAAAACAGAGAGCATAGGATTATTGTGTAAATACAAAAGAATTGTTTTAATCAATAGTTTACATTCTTTCTGATTGTTAATAGAGAAGTGTCTGGAAGGAGCGACTATCATGATTACTTAATCCTGTGGACAAGTTATTTTTATTTTTAGCTTAACTCTAAAACTAACTAGCTTTTGACGGGATTCGTTGCTTTTGTCTTCAAAGTACAGCGGCCGACTGTTATTATTATTTGTACCTTAAAGGTGTACCAGCATATACCCAGTCAATAATCCCTGCACAAAAGACAAACAATAACCTGAATTCTTTGAAGCCATCTGTATCCGCGTCCCTCCCATTGGTTCCTCTCCCGTGCCAGCTGCTAGGAGTCTTGAAAAATGCAACCCGATAATCTAGTTCGAGGTCATATCAGGGCGCAGTTAGCCTATGCTACACTCACAAACTACAACATAGTCCGTGCCTATTACTGTCGCGAGCATTGGTCAGGATCCAAGCTTAGACATCAGATACAACCGGAACTTTTCGAGTTGACATCCGTTGAGTCAAAAGAAAGGCACTCTCGTCCCGAGCTCAGATATGATCCCTATCATATGCACACAAGCCTTGAACAATGCTTCGAATGGGGATCCGAGGTTAGTTAGACGTCACGACGCACGAGTTGGCGAGGATCTTCAGCATGATCTGGTGGGTCTCTGTGGTGCGGGATGGCGCATTACTTTAATTATCACTCCACAGACAGTCCAAACGATTCTCAGATCTGCTGAGGAATCGAGGCAAGGGGTTCAGTACTCCGCTAACCTCGACTCTCTTGGCTCCGCGTTCTGATATCAGATTCGCTTGGCCGATGGCATATTTGTATTCAGGAAGATAAGTCTTGTATAGAGACTCACACTGAATGGACGCAAGATAGAAAACCCGAGCAATAGTCTTCAGCGGACAAGAGCAGATTGCTTAGATGTATGTACCTCACTTCCTACGTCTGAACTGGCCGGTAAGTAAACTCGAATCCCCCCGAGTTCAGTTCTACCTAGTATATGGAAGTATAAGTGCTTGCATTCTCACTCGACAAGGCTGTCATGCTTGGTCCAATTTCAACAATCTGCATGACCAGCCACGGCCTGAGATTGACTCGAGCATTCCAATTACATCACGAAACCGAATGCGAGTCGTAACAAAGTGCAGACCAACAGATCGCAGGGATGCCTACTGTGACAACAGAAGCATCTTATATTACTCCATTACCAAGCCAGCGCACTGATACTGCAAACCACTCAGCAGTGGCTGTTTCCCTGAAATACCTTTTGACTTAAATGCAGGCAAAGCCGTGGTACTACGTACATAGTTCTCGGACCTGCATGTTGTGTACCACGGTTTCAATCCGAGTATGTCCTGTACGTATATGATTTTATAGGTGTGAGAGAAGAATTACCACTCATTCCTATTACACCCGCCATAGACTGCTCGGTCCAGCTAGGGGACGGTGGGGATCTGTTCTTGTATATGATTACTGTCAGGAAATCATCTCCGGTGAATCATTAGCCGTGATTTTTGGCATAAAGCAGCCGCAATTTCTGGGAAGGCCAAGCATAACTTAACTGCACGACGGGGTGACTAAATCGAGCCTCGCAGATAGAGTCGTGTCGCAGGAGTTCAGAAGGCCGATTTGGACTAGTTGCCAGGGCCATGTTGCGTCGGATGTTGGAGCCTATACGAGGTCATCAAAGTCGAGCTGCCTGGCGTGGATGGCAGAGCCGGCGAAGGGTCAAAGCCCCTGATCCAACTGTCCCTGAACCCACCCATCATTCCGCTACCATACGCGATCCTAATGCAACGTGCTCTTTGTTGAAATGTATGGATTTGGTTGTTTATGAGTGTCAGATACACTGGGAAAGAAGCCATGTTGTCAGACAAGGCACATCATGCTCGCCAATGTAGATAACAGGACAAGCCCTTCTAGATGCCTGGATCGGCCGACAATGTCACCACGCTGGTAGAGTCTGAAGAAAACAACAAAAGTTCTTTTGATTTTAATTCGTAAGGCTGGTCGGCCCTGCCTCTCCCACGAACATTATCAACCCGCCAACTCCATCATCTCAACATCGGCTCATACCGTCGACTCCTTGCCCGACTGTCTGTGCGATGTTTCCGGATTGCCCAACTAACAGGTAATAAACACGGGTCATTTAGATGTTGGAGGGGTAGAGCATGACGCGGACGGTAGCACCGAAGGACTTGGGGGGGAGGTTGTGGCGGAACTGAGCGCGGACAACGCCGGAGTTGCCTGTCAAGTTGATGTCAGTTGTTGCCCCTCCTAGCAGCCATCATTCGACACGACTGCGGTGCCAATATCCCTCCCATCGCATTGAAATCACATACCGTGCGGCCGGGTAACCTTGCCCCAGATAACCCGGATGTTGGAACCCCGAACCTCGCGCTTTGCCCGGTAAACGAAAGCAACCTTCTTGCCGAGGTAGAAGCTGTAAACAACCGTCTTAGCTGCATGTTCTCTTCCCTGTGTCCTGATCCCTTCCGCGGTGTATACTCACTTTGCGGCCTCAGTGCTGTCAACACCGTCGATCTTGATCAGACTATATGAGGTGTCAGCCGCCTATATCCCTTGACGTCCATCTTCCCAGTGAATTAGCTACCTGGTGTTGGGGTTGACCGCGCGCTTGGAGCGCTGGTAGCTCAGGTGGCGACCCCTGCATAAAGAACTCGTATTAACCATCTGTCCAAATGATTCCGTTTCGACCTGGACCCCTAGCCCCATCCCACAGTGCGACATTCGACATTTGTATATCGCATTCCGAGTGATCGCGACCCGACGGAGAATCGATGAGAGAATCGTGGTAACTTACTTGACGTAGACTGTGCGAGTAGAAAATATCCTGTTAGCATGATCCTTTATAAATTTCATAATCGCACCGCATCCATCCCCGAAACCCATTCTCCAACCAGTGCGCACACATCGATATCAAGACTAAACGGAGAAGGGATCACTCACGTCTGTGACCTTGTTCCGAAGGCATTATGACGGTTTATCTGAGCAACAGCGGGCAACGCAAACAAGTCGAAGGAAGGCAAAGATGACCCGCAAAAAGTCGTCCGGGTTGTCGTGATTGTCGTCGCTTCGATAGTCTGAGACGAGCAGCCGACCGCACAATGTCAATTTGCAAGGTGCGTTCAGGGCGGCTCGCCCTAACCCCAAATGGGACCTTAGCGAGCTGGACCGCTCCAGGGTTAAGCGAAGTCCCGTGATGGGGAATCTGACAAAAGACCTAAGCCGTTTTGGGAGTATGTCTGGAGGATTGGATTCTCCGGTCTCCGAGATAAGCTGATAAAAACGATAACAATCTCCCCGCCAAGACATGAGACTTATCCAGGGCAACCCCACTGCTTCCATTCATTCCACATTTTGCCGTCGGGCTACAGTCGTCCGAAGACGGTTCGACGGCTTCCCAGATTATTGGATATCGGATATCTCTGACTCTGCTTTTCCTCTGCTTTTCCCCTGCTTCTCCGGTGGACATGAGCATTTGTCTAGAGCGTCGAACGCTGACAAACCATGCTTATTTTGCTCTCCCACCTCTTGAAAAGGTAGTGACGGCAAGGGTCTCGTTTGGCGATAAGCTCAGTCAGCGAGGGAATGCTTTACCGATGCCATTGATATTTCCGCGGGAGGCTCAGTTGAAGTCTTATCGGAGAGAACCCGGTAGTCTTTGTGATCATTCCCATTATCACGATCTATTCCTTTGTGCTGTAGGACTACAATAGTGTATATAGGCAGTAAATTGTTGATGTTCATACTCCTATGGTCCTCCCAATGAGCAATCGTGCACTCCGAACGGCCCAGCAGACCGAAAGCACATATTTGGAAATAAAGCGAGCCCACTGCCCCACTAGCAAGGAAATCGGCAATAGACCTGACATTTGCTGGTTTATCAGCAATCGTCAAAAGAAGGGATTCTCGGGTCTGTTGACGAGCACGCAATCGTCGAATTGGGGCCCAAAGTCAGCTTATACTTTCTTCTCTTAACTCTCTTCACGGTTACATAGGGTGGATGACTGCCGATATGCCTTGCAGATCTGCATTGATGGGAAGTCGTCTGATATCTCCAGGTTACGGAGTTGCGCCAGCTAACTCCGAGCTTGGTAAGCTATTCCATCATCATCATATGGTTCAGCAAAGAAAGTCGGCGCATTATTATTCGTACTCCGTACCTCTTCTAAACTTCTTTTCTCACGGGAAATTAGAATCCGTAGTGATCAGTCCTTCCAAGTGGTCCATGACAAATTCGCCGATCCATCTCCACGGTTTAGGTCACCGGGAGAGTTCCTTCTGGCTTTCCTCCGTTGCCTCTAAACCACAGGATTAGGGCCTCTAGCTTCCACTTTCCACTGTACCGAGCTCTGGCGCAATCTCTGCGACAGGCCAGTAGTGGAGTCCGAAGTCGCTACTCGTTACAGTACGGGTATACATCGTGGGCTGCATATTAACCTTAGTAGAAAGAAGGAATTGAAAGTCATGTTCCTCGAAGAATTTGTTCCAAGGTTTACGCTACTGACATCTAAGCTAGATCTATCCTAAACAGTTCTTGCATGATGTACCTTTTGTAGCAGTAGTGAACACGGACATCAACAAATACATATCCATCGACGCAAACAATCGAAATTCGATGATTATGGACCCGAGCTTAGGCGACCAGGACGGAAACTCTATGAGGTCCCAGGTACCTGAGCGTGCAACACCGAAGTAAGTGGACTACTATACAAGCCGTGAGGGACATCACGCAGGAGTCAGAAGTTTGACCTTGTGAAGTAGTCCTCCTTTCCCCTCATCCAAGGCGCAAACAGTGTGATATGGCCAGGTCGATTTACGCGGGGTCAGCAAGTCAGTATCAAATCAGTCCGTGTCTTTAAATGAAAATCATCCGTTGGGTCACAGTGGAGCTGACTGTGATAGAAGTCCCATAGGTATGTCTTAATTAGCTCGGATAAAACTAGTAGTTTGATTATATGATCGAATTCGTAAGGAGATCACATCCATGAGCCCTGATGATATAAGAACGGGGAAGAAGTTTGCCACGGAGGATGTAATAGTGAAAGCGATGACATTGATCTCTATCTACCTCTCTATCGATGCTGCCATGTATGCCTACACCAGAGCATGAGCTGGCCTCTGCTAGGCGCTGTAGCATAACAATTAGGCTGTCTAATGATAATCAGTAATCATTTATTATTTACGCTCCTCCCTGTAATCCCATTCGACTATCCGAATACTACCTCTCATAATACACACGGGGTCGCGCGGCAGCATCGACGTAGTGGAGGATTCCAAGCCAGCCCCACCACCACCCACTTGCATTACTGCAGCAGCCAGCTCGAGAATCCTCCTCCGTGTTAAATAAAAAGTACCTGCTCCGCCGGAACTGTTGGGATTTTCCTTCAATCCCTCTTCATTTCCTCTGTCTCTTCTTGTCTCTTCTATCTCACTCCTAAAATCACCTGTCCCAAAGATCGAAGTGTCAGTTTCAAACAATCCGTGCGAAGATGGCCAGCACAATAGCCCGAACTGAGGAACAGAATGCTGGGTACGTCTCTCCCATAGTTCTGCCTCTCTGACATCACACCCCTCCCCCTCCAACGGCGGAAACACTCCCGTTACTTCAGACTACTACCACCGCTTGCGACTACTCGGTACTGGTCACCGATGGGCAATCTGTCAACTACCTTTGACCAGCATCTTATCCCCTTGAGACTTTTGGCTCAATTCAATTCAGCTTCGCTCCTGCTGCAACTTACGGAGTTGACTATTTGTCCATTACTGCCTCTTTTTCGCACACCATCCATTTTTGCCGTCTTTTTCTTTCACCCCTGCGCCCACCAAGCGTCACACGGAACCCTCATCGCACTAGATTATAAATATATCTCGCTTCGAATAATCTCAGTACAAATCGGTTGCTAACATGGATGTTGCGCTCAGCTCACTCGAACTCAAAGATGACACCGTCATCGTAGTACTAGGTGCCTCGGGAGATCTTGCTAAGAAGAAGACTGTTCGTTGTTCCAGGACCGGAGATTACTCTCTAGACACCTGTTTTAAGCTAACATCTCAATAGTTTCCTGCTCTTTTCGGACTCGTACGTGTCACCACTATTGACGAGGGTCTTAACTCACCTAGATTGACCGTATGCACAGTTCCGCAACAAGTTCCTTCCCAAGGATATCAAGATCGTCGGATATGCTCGGACAAAGATGGACCACGAAGAATTCCTGAAGCGTGTGCGATCATACATCAAGGTTCCCACCAAAGAAATCGAGGAGCAGCTGGACAGCTTCTGCAATCTCTGCACCTATATATCCGGTCAATATGACCAGGACGATTCGTTCATCAACCTGAGAAAGCACCTCGAGGAGGTTGAGAAGGGCCACAAGGAGCAAAACAGAGTCTTCTACATGGCGCTGCCTCCCAGCGTATTCACCACTGTGTCAAAGCATCTGAAGAAGAACTGCTATCCCGAGAACGGCATTGCTCGGATCATCGTGAGTTTCCCGCCACAATTCGAAGAGGAGAGCAACAACTGATGCGCACGTTTTCGTCCGTACAGGTTGAGAAGCCCTTCGGTAAAGACCTTCAGAGTTCGCGAGACCTCCAGAAAGCCCTTGAACCCAACTGGAAGGAAGAGGAGATCTTCAGAATTGACCACTATCTGGGTAAGGAGATGGTCAAGAACATCCTTATCATGCGCTTCGGCAACGAGTTCTTCAACGCCACTTGGAACCGTCAACACATCGACAATGTACAGGTACGAGATGCCGGGACTACTCCGAATTGAAGGCAACTTGCTGACAGGTCGGTCCTGCCGCAGATCACATTTAAGGAGCCTTTCGGTACAGAGGGTCGTGGTGGTTACTTCGACGAATTCGGTATTATCCGTGATGTCATGCAAAACCGTATGTTTTGGCCATCTGCTGCTGCCTGAATGAGCAATGCTGATGTTCGTCTCTTCAGACTTGCTGCAGGTCCTGACATTGCTCGCCATGGAGCGTCCCATCTCCTTCTCCTCTGAAGATATCCGTGACGAGAAGGTAGGCCACTCAGCGATTTGACCAGATGCGAAGAAGGAATCTAATTCGTCCCAGGTTCGTGTCTTGCGTGCCATGGATCCTATCGAACCAAAGAACGTCATCATCGGCCAATATGGAAAGTCTCTGGATGGAAGCAAGCCCGCATACAAGGAGGACGACACTGTCCCTAAGGATTCCCGGTGCCCGACGTTCTGCGCCATGGTTGCATACATCAAGAACGAGAGGTGGGATGGCGTTCCCTTCATCCTGAAGGCTGGAAAGGGTAAGCATGCTTTACGTTTCAGACCACTAGTATGTCGCGCATACTCACCTTTCACACAGCCCTGAATGAGCAAAAGACCGAGATTCGTATCCAATTCCGCGATGTCACATCTGGTATCTTCAAGGATATTCCTCGTAACGAGTTGGTTATCCGGGTGCAGCCCAACGAGTCGGTCTACATCAAGATGAACTCCAAGCTGCCTGGCTTGTCCATGCAGACCGTCATGACTGAACTGGATCTCACCTATCGCCGCCGTTTCTCTGATTTGAAGATCCCCGAAGCCTACGAATCGCTCATCCTGGACGCTCTGAAGGGTGACCACTCCAACTTTGTGCGTGACGATGAACTCGACGCAAGCTGGAAGATTTTCACCCCTCTCCTGCACTACCTCGACGACAACAAGGAGATCATTCCCATGGAATACCCCTACGGTATGTGCCACCCTATATTCTTCTGGTTGATATCATACTAATCCTGGAAAAAGGCTCTCGAGGACCCGCTGTTCTTGATGACTTCACTGCTTCGTTCGGCTACAAATTTAGTGATGTCGCTGGTTACCAGTGGCCCATGACCAGCACTACGCCCAACCGTCTGTAGAAGGATGGGATATTATGACTATGAAATAAGAAAAAGCATCAATGTACGGATTTTTGTTCATTTTATGATGCCTGGGTCGTTATGGCAGGTTTTTCTTTAGTGCTTGATCAGCCGGATATGCTTTGATATGTTATTAGAAATGAAGAAGCTTACGAACATGATCAGGCGAGGCGCACCTCACTTTTGAGTGCATTGGTATCTTGATCAGTGTCCCTGGCAAGCAGTACCTAGTAGCGTAGTGTAGAAGAACATGACTTCAACCTTCTTTGACAAAGGACGCAACAATAATAAGAATAGAGCCCATGAAGTTACAAAAAGGCACTTCTTACTAATGAAAATATCTTGTTAGCATTAGCTGCATTATTATTACCACAATTCACAGGACAAGATTTTGGTAGCGTCGAAGTAGATAGATGAAACTGCAGTGCCTGGACGGCCCGGGGATCCGCATGCGTTGGTTTGCACGTTTTTGGCAGTTGAGCACTGGCACCTCATTCTGGGCGGTCGGCCTCATCCTCATCCTCCTTCCTTCTAGTTCCCTGCTTTCTTTCTTTTCTTTATTTCTGCATCAAATCCTCCATTGCCCTGCTCCGACGTGAATCGTGGAAGAGATCGGCTTCTCGCGTTCCATTGACCAACTTGTACAACTCGCATCGGGGACGGGGACCCCTTACGAAGCTACGCCGTAGTGCAATCAACAATTCCAACTCCGGTCATTTTATCGAGTCGGCCAGTTCAAAGAGCATACTACACATTTGACCACAGATTAACAATCGATCCGCTATTCGTGACACTCCACTGCTAGAAATTTACCTACGTACGAGGGTCATTTGTTTATTGGCTATTGCGGGTTGTTTGCGACCAGGCTGTTGCGACTGGGCTTGACCAAGAGCACGAGACTACGGAAATCACTCCGGTGCATGGAACATTGAGGATACCGTTGGATTCCTTCAGGTGGATGCGGGCGTCGTAAGGATGCCACAGGCTGCAAGATGGGTGGGCTCTCCCTCCATCAAGGGAAAATCGGAGTCGATGCGAATGGCACTGTTGACATTCAGCTTGTTGGGGTTGCAGTATGTATTTCCGTCCACCGCTGCCAATGCCATCAACCAGAATACTGATTATTCTCCTGTTGTAGATTTACATGGGGCATTGAAATGACCTGTAAGCCTTTCCTTCCACCGGAGTCACCACTTCTTGCGAATTGACCAGTACCGCGCTCGGAATAGATTGCACACCGTACCTACTCCAACTGGGTCTTACAAAATCACGGACTTCACTTGTGTGGATCGCTGGCCCCTTGTCTGGGTTGATCATTCAGCCCTTGATTGGTGTCATCGCCGATCGTTCACGCTCGAAATGGGGAAGGCGCAGGCCGTTTATTGTCGTTGGCTCATTCATTGTCGCATTGTGTTTGCTAGTGTTGGGGTGGACGACGGAAATTGTCAGCTTATTTGTGAAAGACACAGAGAAGGTATGTCTATTCTATTTGGGCTAGGTTCTGGCATCTGTGCGACTCCAACGCTCACTTCAACCAGGCAAAAAAAGCCACCATAGCCCTTGCCGTCCTAAGTATCTATGCAGTTGACTTTGCGATCAATATCGGTGAGCATGTTGACGCACTCATCTGGACTAATCTGACATCCTTCAGTCCAGGCTTGTTGTCGCAGCTTGATCGTTGACACATTGCCGATTCCATTGCAGCAAGCCGGTTCAGCATGGGGTAAGAACTTACCTTTGTCCACGAGGCCAAAAGCTAACGATTTCAGCTACGAGAATGTCGGCAATTGGGCAGTTGATTAGTTATGTCATTGGTTCAATCGATACGGTCAGCATCTTCGGCGCCACTATCGGTGATACGCAATTTAAACAGATGACAGTCATTGCTGCACTCGCGCTGATTGGGGCGATTTCCGTCACCTGTTATTCGGTGAATGAGAGGATCCTGATTACTGCCAGGTGAAGATAATCAGAACAGTTTGTCTAAATTTAGTGCTGATCTTGATCATGCAGAGATTCCGATGGAAAAGCGGGAGCAATTCAGGTCATTTCTCAGCTTTTCAAGACGACAATGGACCTTCCCCCTCGCATTCAGGCAATTTGTTGGGCCCAGTTCTGGGCCTGGATTGGTACAGCATCTTTCAAGAACATTTAGAAGTTGTTGCTAACTCGCTTTAGGTTGGTTCCCCTTCCTTTTCTACAGTACTACGTGGGTCGGTGAGACATACTTCCGATACGAAGTCCCTAAGGACGCTCCACAGTCAAGCGACTTTCTCGGCGAAATTGGACGCGTCGGCAGCTTGTCTCTGGTCGTTTTCTCCTCCATCACTTTCATCAGCTCTGTGCTTCTACCATTCTGTGTGCAACCTCCGGACAGCAAACGGTCTAGATTCACGCCGCGCCCGCCGCCTGGTATAGCTGCACTTCTTAAAAGGATCACTGCGGTACGACCAGACCTGCAGACAACATGGCTGATATCTCATGTGATGTTTGCTGCAACCATGATCTTTGCACCTCTCGCCCGGTCTCGGGCATTTGCAACCTTCCTCGTGGCCGTGTGTGGTATTCCGTGGGCGGTCAGCAGTTGGGCGCCTTTTGCATTTATGGGAGTGGAAATCAACAAGCTGGCGATGGGACCTGCAGCAGCAGCGCGCTCTTCTGGCGTGACCATGATTACTTCTTCTATGATCCGTTCGGGCAGTTATGATACGGACACGGAGATGGACGTCCTGCGACTCAATCACCATGATACGGATAGCGACAGCGATTCCGAGGACGACGCAAACATTCCTTCCACAGGCGAACTTGCTGGTATCTATCTCGGCGTGTTGAATGTGTACACTACGCTACCTCAATTTGTCGGCACATTCATCAGTTGGATAGTCTTCAGCCTCCTCGAACCCGGCAGTACGAAACGGGACGACTCCGCGCAGGACTCGCAATGGATACGCCGAGATAAAGAGGGACCTAATGCTATATCCATCTGCCTGTTTGTGGGTGCCTTGTGTGCACTTGTAGCGGTTGAAGCTACTCGACGATTACGTTATGCTCGCTGACGCTGTCAACTGCATCTGAATATATTTTCCTGATGATGTACGATCAACGACGTCTTGTTTACTGCTCAAATCCTTGTATTGCTTCGTTTGATTACCCTTGTTTGATGCCCCGTTGATACCCAGATCGTCCGGCTGTATATACATTCTGGATACATCCTTTCTTAAGATCTGAAGGCAGATTGGTATATAGTGAACTAATGATAATACATAATCATGAACATAGGTTTTTACTTGTCTCCAGACTCAGAAGCAACTGACTGACGTAGGGCCATCCCCCGAGATGACGATATACTGACATAGTCCAACCAAGCCAGTCAGCATAGTATACTTCTACCGAACATACAGCATACTCTCCGACCACGAACCATATCATCAACTGAGCAGAGGAATAATAAAATGCTCCACGTCCTCATAATACTCACCTCGCAGGGCACAATCCCCGCCACCCGCCAAAAAACAGGCTGGCATCTGGTACGTACGCCCACTGGACTCTCTCCAAGCATTCCGCCACTCACAACAGGATAATGCGACCAACGCAGTCCGAACTCGAGCACCCATACTCCATCCTCGAACCTAAAGTCACCCTCACCCTCGCCTCCCCGCAAGGCGGCGAAGCGCCCCTCGACCCAGCCTCGGGCTCAGCCTCCACGAAACCAGACGAAGCTGAATCAACGGATATGGTCTCTATAGCCCGACACTGGGAGGCGTGGACGCACACGTACAGGATCAGGGAGATGGTGTCTCGTGCGGGAGCGGGGGAGTTTGATGCGGTGTTCTATGTGGGTGGGCGCGGGGGTATGTCTATGTCTATGTCTACGTCTACGATCTACATCTGAGTTTTACTACATGATGTTGATGGTGATGGTGTAGCGATGTTCGACCTCGTAACGAATGCGGCCTCGCTTGCGCTGATACAGAATGTCGCGGCGGCGGGGAAGCCCATTGCGGCGGTGAGCCATGGGGCTGCGGCGCTGCTGAATGCGACGGCGCCGTCGGGGGTACCTTTGCTTGCTGGAGCGCGGGTGACGGGGTTCTCGAGGGAGGAGGAGGATGCGGCGGGGATGGCGGCTGTTATGCCGTTTCAGTTGGAGACGGAGCTGGAGCGGGTATCCGGAGGTGGATATGTCAAGGCGGACCGACCGGGGGCGGAGAAGGTGGTTGTATCTATCACGGCTGGATTGCAGTCGCCGCTGATTACGGGGCAGAATCCAGCCAGTGCGGCTGGGGTGGCCAGGGAGATTCTGAGAGTGTTGGGGTGCGATTGATCTTGTTGACTCAAGTATGCGTCAAGGAAAGAAGAACGGTTTGGATTCACAAAGTCTCCAAGGTATATGGAACAAGAACAAGCAGAAAACATACAACAAGAGGGGAATCAAGTGGAATCACGAGTTGAAGCGACAGGAGATAGAAAAAATAGAATCACATCTGGTCATCGAAAGAAGATAGAGGAATCGACCAGAATATTACAGCAATGTCAAGTACAAACTGGCGGGGAAACAAGCGACATCATGGCGTGAGTTTGTTGTCCGTTTCGCTGTCAGAAGATGAGACCTGGCCATGGAAGGAGTCTCAGAAACATCACCGCTCGGAGGCAGCCGGGCACTGGACCAGTCGCTTAGCGTGCGGCCTGCATGTTTCCAGTCAATTCGGCCACTCTCGCCTTGATACGAGCAGCACGGGTCTCGAAGCCTGGGTCAGAGTCAGCATCGTTACCGCCAGGTCAAGGGAATCGCCTCCACTTACTCTCTTCCTCGCTTGTGTTACCTTCATCTTGGCTTGTTCGGTAGGAACCGGACTGTTCAAGCTTAGCGGCCCTTTCCGCAGCATTTTTGCGGATCTGTGCCCAGCGGTCATAAGATGAATTCACCCCGGCTGACGTAGGGCTTGTTGCCCGTTCGGCAACTTCAGTCTTGACGGGGGTTTCGTCAACAGCAGGAGCAGGCGCGGACTTGTCAGGGAACGCCTCAGAGACAGGAGAATCCTGAGGAACGAAAGCTGGCTGTTCCACCAAGGGACCCTGATCAAATCGAGAGAATTCACGGTCGGCTGCTGTTCGCTCGTTGGTGTCAACGCGTGAAAGCGCATCGTATTCAGCACCACGACGTGTCTTGGGAGGGCCATCGTGCTGCTCGTCGGCAGTGACGGTCTGCGGCTCAGGGACTGGTTTCTTCACGACTGCCGGGGGAGTCGCGACCTCGGCAGGAGCAGCGGGGGCCGCCGCCGCCGGAGGTGGAACGGGTTTCTTCTTCAAAGTCGAGGCGCCATTGGGGCCAACTGCCTCCTGGGATGCCTTGGCCTTGCCTTCCAAAGCCGCACGAGCAGCAGCAACAGCCGACGGCTGAGCCCCAGTAGGTTTCATTGGCGGTGTCGTTTCCGAATCGTCCTTCTTCTTGGTTCCGAACATACCCTTGAAGCCCATGTTACCGGGCTTCTTCTTCAGTCTGGCTCTCGAATCATCGGTCGAGTCATTAAACTGTTTGGGCAAAGATTCCGCAGCCGCACTGGTGCTGCCCTGTCCGATGGCGGTATTTTCGTCCACACTGCCTCTTTGCTGACTCTCAACCGGTGTAGGAGAGCTTGGCGCGCTGTCTTTGGGCACTGGAGGTGGCGGCTGGCGGGCTGACGTGCTCAGTGTGGGAGAAGCTGGCGGCTCTGGCATCTTCTCGTTCCCGTTCACCACCTTTTCCTCGGCCAGCGTACCTGTCCCGGCCCGACTGTCCTTGAGATAGGCGGCGCGATAGGCATTCTTGTCATAATTGCTGGCCCACTTCATCGCCTGCGAAGCCTCGCTCATGATTCCCGGCTGCAAAGACATAATGGAGTTTGCCTTCGAGTACCGCGAGTCGTTCGGCACGCTAGCCTTCGATCCGTTGGCGGCTTCCTGCTCCTGCTCCCGATGCTTCCTTTGCAAAGCCGCAGCAGCAGCCTGAATGCGAGCATGCTGATCAGGTGCAATGCTGGTCTTACTCTGCGGAGCGGGATTGTTGGCGCGCTTGTAAGACTCTTCAACGGCAGTCACTTTTTTGGCCGACGACTTGCGCCGACTGATCTTTGTCTTGCGTGATGCAAAGGTAAAAAACCTCTTTTTCTCAACAATGTACGCACCCGGTTCTGGCTCCGGCGCAGCACCTTTAACCTGCTCTTCGAGAACCAACCACTTGGTCCCCTTGATGATCGTTTCGATCAATGCGCACCTACCAAAGACCGCCTTCCTTGAAGCGGGCTCCTCTACGGCCAAACTGCTGATCCAGACCCACCAGAAAGAGTCGTCCAGATCCAGCGTGGTGATGCTGGCAAGCTCGGCGGGTTCAACGGGGAGATCCGAGACCAGGGTACGCCTGTGTGACTGAGAGCTTTGTCCTCGCACCGTAGCAATTGGAGGCAGGACCTTGTCAGGCGGAAGGAGCAAAGGGGCAACTTGAGGCTTGAAACCGTTGCCGTCATTGAAGCCGGACGACATGAAATCTGCCCAAGATGGAGTCGTAGGACGACCAAGATCCCCCGGGACGGAGTGAGGAGCGGACCGAAGACCGCCCGCAAACTCGTTCTTTGCTAAAGTGGTCGCATCCGAATCGTTGTCCAAGTCGGCGGCGCCAAATCCCAGATCCTCAAACCGCGACCAGGACGCTTCTTGCCCCGATGTCGTTGGGTCGGAGGCACTGGATTGATTCGTTGACGAGATGCATCTCAAGACACGCAAACACTCGTCGGTAAGGGCCTTGACGGGGTCTTCAAAGCTGGCGAATTCCTGCAGATGGCGGTCACTGTCCCGGTATTCGAAGTTCTTGGCACGTCGCAAGAGGGCAAAGGGAGTCGGTGAGACGGTGTCAACGATCATGACGACTTTTGTGGTCGAGACCTGCAGAAGTGTCGGTGTTTCAGGTGGGTACTCCGTTGCTTGAACCAGGGTTTGGAGAGCGATGGGCAGAGTCGAGATACCGCTTATACCACGGGGAGAGTCGGGAGATATCGAGCGGAGATAGGCGAAGAACAAATGGCTCGTGGCATCCGCAGCGCTGAAACCAATGGTCAGTGGATTCTATTTCAGTTTCAGATGGATTCGATTGAAGAAACATACGCGGCCCAGTTTTTGTAGGCAGCTTCAAAGCCATTGCCCGTATCCGAATGCTCAAAAGCCCACCACCCAGCATACCTCGAGAGCTTCCGCCCTCCGAGACCGTTGGACTTTCCGTGTGCTGCAATGGCAGCTAGCAGGTCGAAAAAGTCAAAAATAATCTTGGTCCGAGCATCCGAGTCGACACTGATTGGGATGAACGTTGAGAACGCGTCGCGGGCGAGTTGAGAATCTGCAATTCGATCAGCCTTATGCAACCTGCCGCCGGCCGTTATGTAGTGTAAGCCCATACCTTGTTCGCCAACCTTGAAAAGTTCGTACGCTTCCCAGGTGACAACTCCTCCAGGGAGTCTGCTCCAGCACCATTTCAGGACACTGCAGAGGACCTAAGATTGTCCATCGAGAAGACAGCCGGTCAGCCATGTTATGTTCCGACGTGTGGGCGATTTGTTGCTATAAGCTTACCGTCGGGTCCGTAAGTCGTAGTTCTTGTGACAATGAATCTCCATTCCAAGGCGAGCCCTTCTCCACAGACTTGTTGAAGTAGTTACGGATGAAATAACGTGCGTCGGAGGACTCGGTGGTTGGGCGGAACGGTAATAGTAGAAACGGAGATTGAAGAGCTGTCAAAGGACAAAACGAAGCAAGGATCAGCGATCTGAAGAATTTGGATGTCTCAGATTTGACAGTGGGCGCCAGCGACTGGCAATCAGATACTGGAAATCCGCGATAGCAAACAATCAAACGTACCTCGAGCCTTCAATTCTTGAGTGCATCCACGCAGGAGATCCTGAACTTCTTCAGGAGCGACTTCCGTTCGCTGCCACGCGTCGGTCCATGTGGGCTTTGCGGGACCCGTGTTTGCAACAACGGGGGTCTTGGTCGATTTCTTTGCAGCATTGGAGTCCTTACTCCGAAAGACACGAGTAAAAAAAGGCATCTTTCCTCCACGGATGTCGTCTCCACTGGATTCTAAAAACCGCTGGTATGTTGCTGGGCTAATCAGGAAAATGTGCTCAGGGGCGGAGTAGGGAAGTCGCGTCCCGAAAGGCGGATCAAACCGATGGATATAGATAGCAAACAGATCAAGGGATTGGCAGACAGTTGAGTTGCGATTTTCGCAGTGCACCGTGCGAAAATGCAAGGATCAAACTGGCGGGATTGAGCAGAAAAAAAACTACAGGAGAATAGACAGGAGAAGGAGATCACGAAGGGATCAAGCAGGGCTGGGCAGGAAAAAGGAAAGAAGAAACAGTTATAGGGCAGTCAATAATTGATTCTAGCAATCCCCAAAGCAGGATGCCAGACAGCAGAGAGACAGACAGACAACTAGGTCAACCAACGTCCAGGTGTCCAAGGGATCAACTGCAGGCCAGCACGTCTAGCGTGCAGCAAAGACTATGTGATGTACGAAAGTGGATTGATTGGATCTGATATAACGAGAGTGGACAACCACATGAAGATCGTGGTGGGACAAGTGGAAAAGTGTCAGACAAAGTAGAAGGGAGAGACCATGGGGAATGAGGAAGCACACAAAAAGACCCCAAACACGGAAGAAATGAAAAGAAAGAGAAATGATGAAGGTAGAAAGCCTGGAACGAAATCAAGAATTGGTGATGATGAGGATCTGCCTTGGGAACTTGCTATGTTGCTCGTTTCAGGGGTTGAAATCTAATTACCCCCAATGCGCCATGGTTTAGACTGGGCCCTGACTAGAGCGGGGACACGGTTCAGCCATAGCTAACGTAGATAGTTGATGCCCATCGAGTAAACAGTAGGGTCCTTATGAGCAATTGTCTTTCAAGAATAGGATTTAAGAGTATTCAATTGCGCATGTCTCTATTGATCGAGTCTGTCATATTGTCCTATGGATGCTGGAGCATTTTGTGTGAATATAGAGAGGTACTCTGTATTGTGTACCTGATAAGTCCAGACTTGTCTCCATAACTATAAATTCAACTATAAAACCCACTACACCTGATTGGGCAAGGTCAGTATCGTCCAGTCTGAAGCCGATACAAAGATCGGTATCGGTTTGCACAGACTCAGGTACTTTTTCTAGGGGACTGAACATTGGATGGATTTAAATGTCTTCAGACATATACCTCTCAGGCTCCTAGCTTGCTTGTTGCTGTTCATCATCCATGGACAATGAGCGGTGAGTCGCCTGCCACGAGATCAAAAACATAACCAGTGATCTCGCCTTCAGAAGTATTGGTATGCGTCTGATCCATCTTCCAAAGTCTCCCAAAGTCCTCAGAATATAGACAAGAATCACCAGTAGCCGACATTTTCAACCCGCGTTCACCGCCAGGATAAGACCTCCGTGGACCGTGGGAGACGGAGGTATATTGCCAGATAAGAATTTGTTGCAAGGATATCATCATCCCGTACCCAGTTTCCGCAGCTAATTATGACAGATTAGAAGGTTATAGGAGTATCTGATGCAATGCGATTTACGCCTGGTCCTGCTGTGGCATGTTCAATGCTCGTTGTCCATGATCAAGGCCGGTTGAGGACGGAGCATAACAGGCTAGAATGGAACCACTGTAGGTCTGTATGTCAAGTGACCAGCTTGCACCTCAGTATGATCAATATCCGGATCAAGACTTGCAAGAAATTCTCCCGAACGCTTAGAAAGAACCGAGGAGAGGTGGCCAGGCACTTCCCAGGGATCTCATGTTTATTCATCCATGGACGTTATAAATAGTCAGTATGAGTTAACCAGCTTTAAAGGCACTAATAAATGCTCCGGACTTGCCATATATTCTGCACAATTGTCAATGACAGGATATGTTCTATTATGGAAACACCTTCAAGCGTCCATGCCATGTAAAATATATGTACTGTCGACCAAAAAGCTTTCATGATATAGGGCTTTACAACCTTAACCATGGTAAGCATAACAGCCCCTCAATCACAGCTAATGATTTCATGAACGCATCAATCATGGACCCAGAAAACCAATCAAGGTGGCCTGAGCACGGGCACTGACCATATCAGATTCTGGAGCTTGAAGCTCTCATCAGGGTGTGGCTGTGCGGGTCCAGGCTTGTGTGCTCACTGCTCCCCCATGATCCATCTAACCAAGCTATGCGATGATGCTGACGATGCGGAAAATTGTGCAGTATCCACCACAATAATAACTCAGTGAGATTCAAGGTGTTATATCGACTGACTTGTACGACGGATATTTCCCAGCGCACTCAGGGAGCAGGTCAAGCCATGCTGCAGGTAGGAAGTCAAGTGACAGACGCCAGTTCACCTAAGGATAAAGATAGTCAATATCATTCTTAAAAGACATAAGGAGAGATAACTAATAGAGAGAGAAGTACACTTCGACAGTTGTATCGACTGAATCAGTAGCGATTCATAAGAGAGCACACTCGAACTGGCTAAAAATAGTCGGCGCCTAAGGCTCGTCAACGGCGGCTGTCTATGGCGAGCGACTGACGAATCGGGGGGCAGCACTAGCCACATATGGAGAGCTGCCAGCGATGCCATAAAAGTCACCATCCCACTTTTTCCTTCCCTTCCATCAATTCTATTCTATCTTTAGAATCTTCTGCATCACCCGCGTGTCGCCGTCCATCGACTCTTGTTGTTCCATCCTATCTTCATCGAGGGTTGGCATCCTCTCATCTTACCATTCTTATTCCTCCTCTATATTGACTTTTCTTTTTACTCGGTGGCCTGAGGAATCTGGAGGCTCCTTTTCCCTCTGTCGCCGTATTGTTGCGTGATCCGCCCGACCGGTCAAACGCCCTGAGAGTCTTCGCGCCCGCGGTGATCCCTCCGTAAGGGCACCACCCATCATATTCTCTCTAGCGCTCCTTAACCTCCCTGGTCCTTCCGTTCGTTATTCTTCGCCATTTCATCCCATCTGATGTGGAGAAGCCGTCTGCAAACGATAGTATTCTACGATAAGTAGGAATAAGAAAATACGAGACCAAAAAGCAGCCGGGAGAGCCGGCAATCTGGCGCCCGCAACATCCCAGTCTTTTATCCTTAACCCACCGCGCTCCGCTATCTATCTATCCCCTAATCCCCTTCAGGCGGCGCTTCTTGAGTTTCAACTCGCGCCGCGCCATTTATCACGAACAAGCCCATCTCCACATCGTCTTCCGGTTGTCCTGTCGTGTGTTTCAGCAATCCTCTGTAACTGTCTGACGCGTGGGCTTCCTTGTTTACTGCTTATCATATAAGCATCATCCATGGGTCGAAGAAAGATCGAGATCAAGGCGATCAAGGATGATCGCAACCGATCAGTGTAAGTCATCTTGCATCAGCCAATACGGTTCTTGAATGCGACACTCAACTCACATCATCAACTACTTCTAGTACCTTTTTGAAACGGAAGGGTGGTCTTTTCAAGAAGGCGCATGAACTCGCGGTACTATGTTCGGTAGACGTCGCTGTCATCATTTTTGGTCACAACAAGAAGCTCTACGAATTCTCATCATGTGATATGCGAGAGACGTTGGGTCGATACCAATATGTGCGTTACATCCCATTATCTGGATATTTCAAGTATATTGACATGAATCTCAGTACGGCCCGCCGCACGAACACAAAGGCCCTGAGGACTTCAATGGAAAACGTGACGATGACGACGACGAGGATGAGACCACTCCTGCTCCGGAAGAGACGCAACCTACAAACCAGAACCCACCTGGCGTAGTTCCCGCTCACATCCCCAGTCATCCCGGCTTCCAACACGTCAATCACGCACCGTCCGCCTCCCCGCCCGTTTCTAATGGAATACCCTTTGACCCGCGACATGGCACTCCGCAACCTCAAGGCGCTTCGAGACCGTCGTCAAGAAACCATCTTCGACGCGTGAGTTCGAATCTGGGCCCGCAGCAACATCATGGAACTCCACCGCCTCCTCCACAGAATGGGTTCGCATACATTCCCAATCCCTCCATGTATCACCCCAATGCCAACCCCAACATGGCGCAACCACCGCGGCCAGCCCAATTCGCACACTATGGACCGCACCAGTCACTGCCATCGCACGCCATGCCTCCACATACCATGCCTCAACCAGGCCCGCCGCACCATCAAGCCCCGCAGCATCTTCCCCAGCATCTTCCCCAGCATCCACATCCGCTCGCTCAGCAGACACCTGCGATGGGACTCTCGCAACCACCTCATGCGTCAATGCCACAGGTCGCGCAAGCTTTCTTGCCCGAACAAGGGAGAAACTCGATGCCCCCGGCGTTTCCGACAGAACAGTCGCAACCACCTCGACCGGTGTCCCTGCCCGATGCTTCCTCGGCAGATCAGATTGTTGGTCCTTTGAAGGTGGAAACAAGCCCCTCTCCCCCGCACCAGCGATCGTTGTCCTCCAAATCGCGCAGTATCTTCACGCCGATCGACGACCGCGGCTCGGTTCTGGCCCGTCACTTTGGACTCGGCCCGCCTACATGCGAGTCTCCACGCACTGAGAGTACCGACGTCAAGGCTGAATCAAAACAGATTAACTTGAAAGAAATCAAGCCACCTGCTCAATCTGTTGCGCCCCTACCTCCACCTAGGACCTCCACCGACGCGGCGCGGTCTCAGTCAGCCCCTGACATTAAGCCACCGCCACGGACGAATAGTGGTCAACTGCCGTCGAAGCGGCCGCAACTCAAGGTGCAAATACCAAGCGAAAGTTCTGACCGGGGGAGTGCAGCAGACTCTTCGTCCTCCACCGGAAACAAGACGGCGACTCCTGCCAAGGCTAATCCCGACACAAATCACTCCGGTGTGGTCCTACCTCCACCGTCACCATCTGCTGGTGCAATCCTGAGCGCAGGCGCCACAGGGCCCCCAAATCCCTTCGCTCGGCCACCACCGCCAGGAACTGCAAGCCAGAACAGCAATGCGTACAACAGCAATAACAATATAGAGACGCCGATCTCTGCTCTACCCAGTCGATTTGTGTCCGATGCCCTTCTCCCATCGCCATCCAGCTTCTTCCCGGAATGGGGTTTCGGCAGGTCCGGTCCCGATACGAACATGCTGCCTAGTCCTCTGACCTTTCCCACGCCAGCAGTTCAAACGGGTCCAGGATTCACGCGCGAAGATGAGCACGAGAAGAAGCGCAAAAGCCCCGACAGCGGCCCTAGTATTGAGGGAACAGCGAAGAAAACCAAGACGTGATTGCTCATCGGACTGCGCTTGCAATTTGATTTGTCTAAAAACTTGTTTCACGTAAGGCATTTTGGGCGTTGGGGCTTTTCATTTTATGATTCTTGGATATCGCGATGGCTGCACGGGCCCATCTTTCCTTTCTTGCTTGCGCCTCTCATTTGTCACAGTTTGGATTTGTTGATAGCTTATACCCCTTTCCTTTTTTTCTGGTCCTCTTGCTGTTGATACGGCTCCAGTGCGTTTTCTGGAAGAACTTGGGAATGTGATTCGTATTTGCTTGTACTAATTAGGTAAAAGAATGGTTTGAGCTGCGAGGCTCCTTTATATATCTCTTGAGTAAACACTCACCTCCGGCTTTTACAGCTAGTAATCACAGCCGTCCTACTGAAGGCTGAAATTGGTATGTATGGAAATACGCTTTATCGGTGCCTGAACTTTTCGAGTGTGTATTGCAAAAGCACTATGCAAGCTCAGCGTACGGACGTGCAACACAGCATCCAATGCACGATCGACTATATACATTAAATCTAAGTATGGACATCTGAGAGAAATGAAAAAGCTGAGGTAGAGGGCGGGTTAGACCTCCGCCTTTGGCGACGAACCAGGCGACGGTTCCTTCCGATTGGCCGCCGCCGCCGCCGCAGCCCTCTGCTCCTCGAGGATCTCCTTCCGGGCGCGCTCCTGCTCGGCCAGGCCGGTCTTCGTAAAGGTATGGGCCTTGCTGAGCTCGACAGGCCGGATGAAGAGACTGACGAGGAAGCCGAAGCCACCGACGGCCGTGTAGAAGATCCACAGCCTGCTCAAGCTGTAGGTGAAGGACTCGAGGACGACGATGCGGGCGGACTCGGGGAGGGAGCGGACGAGCGAGTGGGTCGAGCCTGCGAAGGAGCTGGCGAGGGTGGCTGCGGTTTCGGGGCCTGTGGCGGCTTCGATGCGGGGCAGTTGGCGCGCGAGGACGTTCTGGTAGACGACTGTGCCGAGGACGACGGCGATGGCGGAGGAGGCCTGGCGGATGAAGGCGAAGGTTGCGGTGGCGGTTGCCATGTCGGAGCGGTGGATGTTGGCCTGGAAGGCGACGAGGGGGGCCTGGAAGAGGGGGCCGACGCCTACGCCGGCGATGATCTGGTAGATGATGATGCGGGGCCAGGAGGCGTAGTATTTGAGGTCGATGAGGAGGCCGAAGCCAAGGGTCATGAGGCCCAGGCCGCCGACGATCATCTCGCGGTAGCGGCCTGTCTTTTTGATGATGATGCCTGTGCCTGCGGAGACGAGGGAGAGGCTGAGAACCATGGGGAGGACGTAGACGCCGCTGAGGATCGGGGAGGCCTGCAGGACGGTCTGGAAGTAGAGCGGGAGGTAGTAGGAGCCGGCGATGAAGACGAAGGCATGGCAGAAGCAGACGATGAGGACGAACCGGTTGTGCCAGTTGTTGAAAAGACGCACAGGGATCAGAGGGTACTTGGCGAGTTTCCACTCGTTGAGCATCGCTAGGACCCAGACCACCACGCCGAAGATGATCAGGCAGATGACTGTGGCCGAGGCCCAGGGGTAGCTGACGCCGCCGAACTCCAGCCCGAAGAGGAACATGAGCGTGCCTCCGATGATGAGGAACGTGCCGGCCCAATCGATAGACATGAGGCCATCGAGAAGCGGCGTGCCGCCGGATTCGAGCTTGAGGAAGAAGATGAGGATTGCCAACGAGACGCCACCGACAGGTACTGAGCAAATCAGCTTGATTCCACCACAGGTCAACGAAACTGATACATACAGTTCAGGTAGAAACACCACCGCCAGGTCACAGCAGTCGTAAAAGCGCCTCCGATAATGGGGCCTAGAGCACCCGCGATGGCCCACGTCATGCCGAAAAGACCGTAGTACATCGGCCGTTCCCTTGAAGAGTCAGCACTGAGTGTCGAAAGCAAGGAAAGAGGTGTAGCCTACCTAACGCTGAACAAATCAGTAACACAGATATTAACCAAGACAATAATACCACCACCCCCTGCACCCTGGGTCGCTCGTCCAACCAGCATCATGGTCATGTTGACCGCAAGAGCGCAAATCAGACTGCCAACAAGGAATACAACGTTGGCCATGAGCAGTATCGGCTTACGGCCCCAGATGTCACTGATCTTGCCCCAGAGGGTGATGCACGCCGCATTGGCGAGCAGATACGAGGAAGCCATCCATGAATAACCACTTTCCGAGGCGTGGAACTGGGCAGCCATGGTTGGAAGGGCCGTTGAGACGATCGTCTAGACAGGTCAGTCTCGTCTTCCCCGGATAATCAACGGAAGTGAAAGGCACATACCATATCCAAAGCGGCCAGAAACAGTACCAACTAGCCACCGTCAGCAGGGTTCTATGCCAACCGGCAAATATCTATAGAGGAAGCATACACAAAGCGCAGGCATGATAATCAGAATCTTCTTCTTCCCCAGCTTCTGCGCCTGGGAGTGCGTTTGCTCCAACGGCGCGCCATCTTGCTCAACATCTTTCCCGTCAGATTTCTCACCGGATGGATCATCTGAGCTGTTGACGGGCAGTTGATTGTCCTCAGTCGACGGAGGCGACAGGGTGGCGGACTTTTCCGAGTTGTCCTCCTCGGAGCGAGAGATTTTGTCCGACATCACTTGGAAGCTGGAGTTGTTGTCGTCCCCGTAGTCATGATCTTTCTTCTCGTTTACTGTCATGATCTGAGCAGAAAAGAAACGAGAAAAAGAGGGAGCTGAAGAAAGAAATCTGACAACTACCCCAGTTGACTCGACTTGGCAGCGGGGAATGCAGCAAAGAAATACGAGGCAGAAAAAAAAAAGTTGCGGGTAAAGCCGTTAAGCCGACAGCTTAGATACAACCGGAGAAAAATATTTAGTTGATTGTCGATCGATCAACAAGAGACTGCCAATTGGGATCTGTTTACTGAGATTTAGATCAAGATGGAAGAAGAAACCAGAGTCACCGCATTCTTCAGTGCTGAAGCCTTGAGTCTTGCACCCCTTTGGAAAGACAACCGCTAGTCGGTGTTAACAACTCTGCAAGTCCGAGCCCGAGGGCCGAGAAAGCATCTATTCGCGATGATACTAAAAAAAGGACTTTGAAGTAGATGAACACCTGAAGATTTATTGTCCGGGTCTCTTTGCTTTTTCTACATGCAACCTGCAAAGTCTAATAAACTATTCCTTGGCACGGGAGTACAGCATCAGTGAGACAATCATTGAGATCGTGACGGGCTGTGTTATGGCTTCAATGATTTATTCAGGGGTATAATGTATGTAGGGAAGAAAAGAAGCATAAAAAGTACAAGAAGTCAAGGACTCGTTCAAAGCGCAGAATAACCATGTATACGCAACGCCAATCCACCCATCCATCTCTAGTCCTGTAACTGTAAGATCTCTACACGGCATCGCGTCATTCAGTCAGTCTTTCATCGATCAGACAGGATAGCCTCGAAGAGCCACTTACCAGTCAAAAACTCCTCAAAGCTCATAGTGACATACCCGTCCCGATCCTCGTCATACCGCTTGAAAACGTCCGTCATTCGTCGGAGACTGATACACGCCTGCACAAACAGATCGAAGCTCATCCCATCCTTGGCCGGCCCCATTGCATGTCCCCCGTTTATTGGTTGTTTTTTGCTCTCAAACGTGGTAAAGAGGACCGTGACAAATGGCTGGCTGAGCCTATACCCGAACGCAACCAGCGCTTTCTCAAACTCCTGCAGACTGATGCGCCCACTGCGATCCTCGTCAAACCGGTCAAAGAGCTCCCGCCACGCAGCGAGAAACCGCCACAGCGCCACGAACTCGTCGAACGAGATCGTCCCGCTGTTGTTCCGGTCGAACATGCGGATCATCATCTTGACAGTCTTGGGATGGAAAGAGGTATAGTCGCCGTTTACGAGCGCGGATCCTAGCTCCATTTCGGTCAGGGCGCCCGAGTGCGAGGCATTGGCAGCGCGGAAGAGCGGGAAGAGCTGCTGGGGGTCATCG
>JACBAD010001839.1:0-29596 GCA_014281905.1 Aspergillus hiratsukae | reverse complement strand
ACCCCGTACAGCAAGAAGCGCTCGCGCATCTCGTCCAGGGCGTCTGCGGGGTGGGTAACCTGGCCAGTCTCGGCCAGGCGGACGGCCTGCAGGGCCACCAGCATCTGGGCCATCTTGACCAGCCCGGACAGGTAGCTGGTGTAGCCATACGGGTCCCGGAAGTTCTGGCGCGCGGGGTCGACCCCCAGGACCGCTAGGAAGCCGACTAGGGTGCTGTCGAAAAGATCTCCCTTCAGGGTATGGTCCAGCAGGGCAATTGAGAGGGCTAGACAGGCCTGGTCCAGCTGCTCTTGCACCTTTCCTTGCAGTACTGGCTGGTCCTGGCCCTGCAGATCTAGCAGCTGCTGCGCATGCTCGTCCATCTGATCCAGGGCAGCTAGCTGGGCGGTGTTAAGCTGGTGACGCAACCGGATGGGTTGATCCGGCCGGGTGCTGCGGTAGGCGAAGCAGACCAGTTGCTGCCATACCTGGCAGTATCGATTGTAGGTGGCCGGCCGCAGATGGATCTGGATAGGCCGGTTCCACACACCGGGCTTGCGAAAGAAGGTGTTGATCTGGATCTGGTCAAACTCATTCAGACGGCCGTCCTTGATCGCCTGGTAGGCTTGGTCGATCAACCGTTTGATACTGGCGGTGAACCGCAGGAGAACAGGCTCCATGGTGGGATCAGGCAGGCATCCCAGCAGTGCCACTGCAGCCAGGTCCTGTCCCCGCAGGTACTCCGGCCAGCGGGTCAGCTCGAGCCAGGGGGACACAGCTGTAGGATGGGGATCTATTGCGGGTACCTGGCCGTCCTCAATCTCCGCCGCGGCCTGCTCCTCCCGCAGTGCCTGGTCCACGCAGGCGCGGATCCGCTCCGCGGGGGTCATGGGGACAGTGGCCCGCAGTGCCTGCTTGCTGGGTGGTGTGGCGGCATGGGTGACCTCGAAGAACTGACTCCCGTGCTTGTTAGGGAACAGGCGCTGGCAGGAGACAGTGCGATTGGCAAGGCGGCCGCTGGCCTTTGCCTGCCACTGTGGCTGCCGCCTACGGCCACAGGGAGGGTCCAGGTCTCTATGGGTCTCCCGGCGGTGCCTCTGAAGAGTCTCAGTGCTGCGAGAGACGTAGAAGCAATGGGGGCAGCCATAGCCCTGGTAGACCGGCAGGCCTGGGATCGGTGGGTCTTCTGGGGACGGGATCAGACAGGGTCTCTTAGCAGGATCAATCCATGGGCGCTTCAGCATCTCCGTCAAGACCGCCTCACGCAGAGCCACAGTGGCCACAGTTGGGTGTGAGCGGTGACGGTCACGGAGGTGTGTAAGCAGGGTCTGTGGTGAGACAGCGTACTGGCACTGACGTGCTGTGCAAATCCAGACCTCATAGGTTGGATTGTAGACAAAGAGATCCATATTATTGCCTTGATTAGGTTTAGGATTAGAAGTCAGAATTAATGAAAGCAATACAGGAATTCTAGGGAATAAGAAGAAGAGGAAGAAGAAGAGGAAGAAGAAGAGGAAGAAGAAGATGGGTTATTACAAGACCATGATAATAGGAGACCGCGACACTAACGCGATACCAACCGCGACATATGGTGAGGCGACCGCGACGGCGACCGTGACCGCGACCGCGACAGCAACGCGGTGACAGGGGAGGAAAAGAAGCAATTATGTCTTTGCAGTGAATGTATACAAAGTACTCTGTATATAAAGTGATCCAGGCATATATACTGATTACTAAGCTATTAGGGCAGAACACAGGCAGGCGGCGAGGGAAAACCAAACCAAGGCCCGCCAACCAATCAGCGGCGGAGAAAAGCGACTGTAGTGCAGTCGTCCACGTACTAGGGTATAGGCGTGATACTCAAAGCCTCGTTTCCACCAAAAAGCCTGTCTTTTCGTCTTGTCTACTATGATAGACAAAGACTTAGTGACTTGACTAATACAAGACTGGTAGTATGGATTTTGACGTATACTGCCTATAAGTGATCAATGATCATAGATATGTTTACAGAAGAATCGCAGGTAGACGACCAGGGGGGTCACATGAGACAGCCTTGCAGGACACGACGCTGATTACCCCTCTTCCTTCCCCAACCTGAGAGTTTCTTCATTTAGTCCCTATACGCCATTAGATTACCACTACAGGTACGACGTGAATTTTCAACCAATCTAGGCTACATTTCCACCTGGTTTCTGTTGTGACAGCGATGGTTTCCCTCACACCTAATGACTACACCATCGCATGGATATGCGCCTTGCCTTTAGAGGCAGCAGCGGCAAACGCCATGCTAGACAAGACCCACACCCTACCTCCACGGTCTACTGACCCCAACGCCTACGAACTTGGCGAATTGAACGGCCATTATAGTCATTGCCTACCTACCAGCTGGCGTGTATGGAACCGTGTCTGCCGCGACCGTCGTATCTCGCATGCGTGTAACGTTCCCTCGGCTTCAGTTTGGACTGATGGTGGGAATTGGAGGGGGGGTCCCGGGAAGAAACAATGACATTCGATTAGGCGATGTAGTTGTCAGCAAACCAGGTCAAAATCACAGTGGGGTGATGCAGTATGATTATGGCAAGGCAGTTGAAGGTGGGGAATTCGAGCCAACAGGCACCTTAAACAAACCACCACAGACTCTTTTGATGCATATGAGTCAACTCGAGGCAAGACAGATGATTGGGGGGGATGACGCTGTTTCAAAAACGGTGTGGGAAGTACTAGAACGAAACACCAACTTGAAAGACAGATTTTCCCCCCCAAAAGAGCATACAGATTTTCTTTTCCGTTCCTCCTATCGCCATGTTGATAAGGAAGATACTTGCGAAAAGTGCGATAAAGAGCAATTAGTCAAACGACCACTGCGTGACACAAGGACGCCTTATTTCCACTATGGGTTGATTGCCTCCGGGGATCAGGTGATGAAGGACTCAGAAACGCGAGACCGTCTAGCTCAACAACATGGGATACTTTGCTTTGAGATGGAGGCAGCAGGCCTTATGGACGAGCTTCCAACACTTGTGATCCGAGGGATATGCGACTATTGTGATTCCCATAAGCAGAAGCACTGGCAAGGATATGCAGCTTTGACAGCAGCTGCCTATGCAAAATTATTACTATCGGTCATGCCTGTTTGCCGTACAGATTCCAGCTTGCTGAGGAGCAACAAAGTGCAGCACTGGGTGGTCTCGCTGGCAAGAAATCCGAAATTTGTTGGTCGCCATGATGAAATCACGAAGCTAGAAGAATTAATCATGATGCGAGATGGGCCCAGGAGGGTTGCGATCACTGGTTTGGGAGGGGTCGGGAAGACACAAGTGGCCCTAGAACTAGCACACCGCATACGGGACCGAGACAAGGAGTGCTCAGTTTTCTGGGTTCCATGTACTAGCCATGCGATGATTGAGCAGACGTTCTCGAGTATTGCACAGATACTCGGACTTCATGATATGAAAGCAGCAGAGGCTAAAGAACGGATCAAGATATACCTCAGCTCCAACCGTGCAGGAAAATGGCTTCTGATTTTTTACATCGTATGACTGTTGGTATTCCCTGTCAGATAAGGGTAGTAATCGCTAATGTGAACAAGCGCTGCAATGACGCAGGGGAAACTCCCTTTGACTGAGACATCCTCGTGGGCGTCCAGGCGGATCTCAACACGCTTGATCTAGTCAATTCCCTTGCTTGATAGGAATTGGTAACTGTTAACATAGTCGATGTGACATAAAAAGACGTTGTTGAACCGACAATGAACTCTTTGTGTATAAAAGGGGAGCTCTCTCATGTTTTCAACTCAAGGAACAACACGACAAATCCTCAAGCAATGCCAGACTGGTGCGGTCTTCTACTTGAATTGACTCGTCCCTGTTGCTTCTTTGATCTTGTTTTTTTTCAACGAATACAACTACTAGGTTCTTCCTGCGGAGTACAGTGATCGCGACTCTGTGTTGCTTTGGAACTTCCGTGCTGGCCTCTTCCTGCCCTTCGTCTATCCAAGGGCAACCGCTGCCAGACAAATGGTTTCAGATGAACCGAGATCAACTGGAGACCGACCTAGGCGAAACTGAGTTCAATTTCAGCCTAGAGGAATGCACTCCGGTTACTTCCTGTTTAGCTGTGCTTGGAGGAGTTTCGTCTTGCATTGAGGTTTTATTATTCAAATGTGCCAGTACCTTGCCGGTGGCATCAAAGCTCTGTCGGACCAGCACACTTGCAGCTCCATGAGCGGCACTATTGATGGCGTGCAAATTACTTATCATTCCACCGGCCAACACTGTGATACGACAGCTCAGCGAGACACCATTGCCGGCGCTATCAAAAAGTTCCTTTCGAATGTGGAGGATGACAAGATCTTCTGTGGAACACTTCGACCTGCACAAACGGGCGCTAATTTTTCTTATGCGCACTGGTTTCATTCTTTTATATATCATCCTATACGCTGCTGCGCATCGACAGTGGAACCGGTAGGTCATCGCTTGCCCGCCATGCGACTCAATAGATAATACTTGAGTTCCTTAGATCCTTTTGCTGCCACATCGCCGCTTTGCCCCACCCTCGTCCTCCATTGTCATCACTTGTGCTCCTTTATTGCTCCCAGTTGGCAGGGAAAGGATTGGCGATGACGCCTGGCAAATCCTGCCACGCTTCCGTCAAGGCACTCACACGATTCAGTACCTCTTGATTTACCTCGATTCCGCCCATCGAGACATGACCATCCGCGTTGGCTTGAAAATAGGATTCGATCTGAGGAACCCAGTCGTTGAGAAGAGCTAATTCTCGTCGTTCAGCAATGTGTTTGTCAACTGTCAGGGAACGTATTGGGTGTTGCCTACCTCTCTGCTTGTTGAGTTGCAAATCCCATTGTCGAAACATAAAGTCACGCCACTTGTTTCCTAAGTTTAAGGGGACATATGGTCGTGTGCCAGCGAGAGCCTAAGCATAAATATCTTTTCTTTAGTAGGCTGTTGGTAGGGTAGGCAATAAGTAATGTTCACGTACAAGATTGGCAAGGATTGCCTCCACGTCGTCGCTATCGAAGAACATAGTCAGCGAAAAATGGAACTGTGAAAGGGAGAGGAAGTCATTGGAGGATACGAACAAATACTGGCCAATCCGAGTTGCTTGGGTGACGAGAATTTGGGAGACAGCGGGCTCCACCACGTAGTCGATCGCCCATATAAGCCATTTGCAAACATTGATCGCGTCATTGAAATCATAACCTCTTTCACCATTCAGATACTTCATCATTGTGGTATCCCTGCGAACTGACTCATCGCCCCATATCCTACATTACCCGCATTATAGCTTGTCAGTGACTGCTCATGATAATTGAATCTTGCCGTATTGAAATTGCACTTTTTTCGGCATCAAGGGGGTGGAGGGAAGCGTATACTTTTCCTTGAGACCGTTTGTGTTCTTCTCCAGGAGCAGAAGCTCATTGCGGAAGTTTGCTGTTCCTGGAAATGCAGTCGCCACGAGGTCCACTGGTCTTCCGCTGTGTCCGTTGAAAGTCACAGTCTGTGCGTACCACCAAAAGTGGAGATATTCGCAAATACTGAGCATGTCGCTACTGCCTTCAGGATCGGGAAATAGATCAGGTACCCCCTCAGTGTGATCTTGCCAGAAATCCCGATACTATCAATGAATGAAATCACTCCGCGTTAGTCTACTTCCAACCCGAGTAGAGGGGAGTACCGACCAATTGCCATTCCTGTATAGAGTCAGATGAGATGTTCACTGACTTTGCAAAATGCCAGGGAAGGAACAAGGACACGATTCAGATATTCGAAGGGGGCTTACCAAAACATGCTCGGTAGCAAAGTTACTGGACTGTGACTGTGCTGGCGTGGCAACAGGGCCAAAGCCTAGTAAGTTCAGGGTTTAGCACTCCAGTAGAAGACGACAGATTATTGAAGGGGTTTTGCGTACGATAGTCATCACAGTCATCGGGGTTTAGCGGCCCATATGTGTCGAACGGATTGGTAGCTGCCTGCTGGATCATTGTTCCTGAAGGTGGGTATGGGAGTGAAAAGGCAACAATTGGTGTGTAAGCTTCGCAGAAGCTCATTCTCTTTCTATCGCGTTTCGCAAAGTCATGTAGTTCCCCTTGTGTCATGTTAAGGCCGCCCTGCTGGGGGCCAAATTCGTTTCGCTTAGTGAGAGCGTCGCTCCCAGTAAGCGTGCCCTGACAATTCCCCGTTGGGGTATGTTTGTCATTAGGACATCCGAGAGCACTGCCAAGGATATCGGGGAAAAGCACACTGTCCGAAACCTCGTTGGCTCGAGTGACGAGCCCTTTCCTAGATGGATTTGTGCCCTCGAGGCTGGTAGTATCGCGCTTGCTGGATACGCTCGACCACGGCATGCAGGTCATGGGCTTCAACTCCATGTCCTTGCCGAAGACAGAGATAGACTGTGCGCCGGAAGCCCAACCTGGCAGGGGATTTTCCAGAGAGATATCGACGCCTAGAGAATAGTCAATGCCGTACAAGGCTCCGTTACAAAGCGAGCCGGTGCTGGCGCCGACGCGTACGGTGAGGTCGTTGGAGAAAGCTGCTGATATCTTGGTGTTAACCAAATTCGACCCCAGCGCGTCGAGTTTAATTTGAAAGCCAATACTTGGTATCACAGTAAGAGTAATGGCGCCATCGGCGGAAATGTTGGCACTGGTGGATGGTTTAACTGAATACTGAAGCTTGTAGGGGTTCACATCATCTTCGGAAGGGAACTGGTTGAGTGATTGAGGAAACATATACGTAAACCGTTCCTCAGTCATGATACTCATCCCTGCGCTGACAGTGCCGGAGAGGATCGCCGAACCCTGTATTTGAGCTGTGGCGTCAAAGTAAGGGCCTATCGTCCACAGGCCTTTAATGTTGTAGCTGCCTCCGAACGGATCCCACTGGTCCAGTAGCTGAAGTTTCGTCGACTGGTACTGGAACGCAGCGTTGGCTTGGACTGTTGCCATGGTGTCCACGCCGAGTTTATAAAGATTAAAGTAAGCATAAGACTCGCTGAAGTCAAAATTTCGAAGTGTTCCAATCAGAGATATGCCATAGTCCAGCCGTACACTCAAGTCCCCGGCAATCGTCGCGCTGAGAGATGCCATGGCGGGAGGGCAGCTCTTCGCTGCATCATAAAGAATCTGCTCAAAGTGATATGTCTGATACAACCCATAATCAAGGTTTCGATTGAGAAGGGCATTGAATCTATCAACCCACCATGAGTCCGTGGTCCCGAAGCCGCGCTTGGCTAACTGGTGATGTTTGAACCAGTCCATGTGAAACTCCCGCCAGTCTTCAGGACTGCGACGCTTGACCGCGCCTGTTGGAGAGGAAGCGACAATTTCTGCGATCCAGAGTCAGTGTCATGCGCATTATGTATGGGTGTTCGCAGAGTAATTGATGAGGCATACCGTCCCAGTAGCCCGGGTGAACCGACGCATCGAGACGAATGTAGATCTCACCCCCGTCCCGACGGAGATTCCGCAGGTTGTAGTCGTACCGAATCTCGTAGACCTTCGGTTTTACAGGTAAACGCTTCTCCAGGTGCTTTGGGGCCGGGTGGTCAGGTAGTTCGCGAAACGAGACCACCCGCACCCACTCATCCGGACCACACTCCTCCGGCAGGCGGATGATGGTTCCTCGGACGCTACCGATTTTGATATCCTCGCAGTTGTTGTCGTCTCCCAGGACCGTACAAACAGCTTTGAATGATTGCACCGAGTAGTCATCTGAACGGGGATTGGGACAATCAAAGGTTTCGAGATGGGACCCGTCCCGCTTGCGGAGGGATTGGACATCAGCTTCTGCACCTACCATGATCGTCCATGCAAACGGCTCTGCATTGGGATCATCGGTGTAGGTGTTGTCGTACGTCGGGTTTACGTCCGTTTTGTCAGTGCCGTCAAACGCCTCGTAGTACACCGGAGCATCCGTCGCAGGAAGTGTTTCAGGGAAGAGGTTATCCAAAGATACTGGCAAAAAGGGTGTCCCATCAAATGGTGGATCGCAGCAAAACACCTTCTGTCTCCCGAAAATGCATGAAGCGAGGAAGCTTCCATCACCCTCAGAACTTCGTGCAACCTCGATCTGCCCAGCAGGACATCGGTTGTTGTTACAGGTAAAAGAGTCTCCATACCAGGAGCAATTGCGAAATTGGGGCTCCTCGGGGCAGCAAAAAGCCTTCTTCCCTCGACGACCAATGGTCCCAAGCATCTGCGGTCGATCTACAGAACAGGTACTCCCCGACGATGCATCGCAGGCCGCCACTGCCGCTTCTCCACTGAAGGCGGGACAACAGTAGGCTTTGGTGCCGGTGTAGCAGCAGCTCGAGTCACCGCATTGATCAGTAGTCATCAACACCTCCCCAGGAGCGCATTGCCCATAGCAAAACTTAGGAGATCCACGCCATGAGCAGGTTGCCGGACTCGGCGCCCCCCACGGTGGACAGCATAAGAAGCGCTTCTGGTCTTTGGGACAGGCTTCACCATTCGAATTGCGGCTTAGTTCTGTCATCGTCATGTAACCCACGGGGCAGTCGCTCCCACAGGGAAGATACAGGCACTCGTCCAAGGCAAAGTGACTCAGGGTAGAATTCTGTGCCACCGTCGGCGCGAGGTCCTTGCCGGTGACTGATTTGAGAGCCGTGAAAGACGTGTCATCCAGGTCGACAGCCCATATGAAAAGGCCATTAAGCCCCCGCGCATTAGCAAAGTCGACCTTTTGTTGAAATGTTGTCTTGTCATCGAATGATATCCAATTGGTTCCTCCATAGACCATATAATTAACCCCTGCTACGGGATCATAGATGACAGGATTCTCAGAACCAGCCGCCAGTATGATGTCTTGAATTTCCTTGTAGGATAAAATGCCAGCGGTTTTCGTGCAGCTCCCTTGCACTCCTGGTCCTTTGAATGGACATCCTGGCGTACTGCAGCTGGGATCCTTGAGTTCAAAGCTACGCCCATAGAACGCCAAGCCCAGATTCACCTTTGATGGGTCGATATTATTTCTCCAAAGTAGAGACAGGGCGGCATCCACCTCCGTTAGATTTGTGTGGGCGTATACATAAGGGCCAATCGGGTCGGTGGAATCCCAAACCCCGTGTAGATCATAGGACATCAGGTTGATATAGTCGACATACTTCACAATGTCTGGGAGGTCAAACCAGCGCAGGTACCAATAGGAACTCGGCGCGGTGATGGAAATTCCGAAGTTCTTCTTTTCAACCTGAAATTTATACTTGATCATTTGCAGCAGAGAGGGGAAGTTCCCGACATCCTCCGGCTTGCCGCCTCTATCAGGAGCCCCGGGGTACTCCCAGTCAATATCCACTCCGTCAAATCCATATTGTACCATGAATTGATAGAGTTTTGCGGCGAATTGGGCCCTTTTGAGAAGGGAACTGGAAATATCGCCAAATACGGCCTGGGTGGAGGTCTCATTGTCGCTAAAAGACCACCCACCGATCGACACCCAGACTTTAGCATTTTGGTTCGCTCGCTTGATATTGGCGACCTTAGCAAACGCATCCGATGGAACCCCCGGCATAGGAACGATATCATACGTGGGGGGTCTGATATATGCAAACGCGTAGTTGACCCCATCCAGTGCTTCGACTGGAATCGTAGTAGGGTCTGATAGAGCACAGTTTCCTCGGCGAGATGTATTATAACTCACCCAGCTTTCGAAGTAGCCGATGACAGTATTCCTCACATCACCTCCGGAGCCTGGACTCGAAGGAGTGCGGCAGTTTGACTGACAACCTGTCCCGCAGAAATCACTTGTCGTCCCACAGAATCCCCACTCCGAACAACAGACATTCAATGGACATAGGGCGTCACCAGTTTCCGAGAACTGTCCACATTCCGCTTTGGCATTGCAGTTGGAGGTGCAGCCGTCACCACAGTAAACATCACCAAAGCCACAGTAGCCACTTTGGCCACAGCAAGCCCCATTGCCGCATGGATTGCCGGGACCGCAGGTGTATGTCTGCTGGGGAGCAGCAACGGTCTGACGACGGCTGAAGGTATGGTTGCGGTGTTGGTACGCCCATGTATCGCTATCCAGGTGAAAAGGGAGTTCCTGAATTCCCTCCCAGTCAACGAGTTGCTCCGAAAGACCGTGTGAATCGGCTGTTGTCCGAAATCCAAAGATGCAAAGGCCGATAATTCCTGGCAGAAGGAACCAGCTGATCAGCAGGTTCAGCCATCTTCCTCCCCAACTGCCGAACAACATCTCCGCCAGGCAGCGAATATAGTAAGTAACGATGACAATAGATATATATTATATATTTGAAGAAGACAGGAACGACACTAACGAGGGGTGCCGTTCCGATTTACTGCAAGGCAAGAAGAAGAAAAACGAACGAAGGCAGAAAGCCAGAATCAAGCAAAAGAGAGAGATCAGCTGAAATGGAAGGAACAGGGACCTCCAATTCTCCCCTCAATCTCCGGCCCATTTTTCCTTTAGAATTTTTTTTTCCTATATACGGGACTAGCTGACCCTTCAAATTCTATCAGCCGTCACGGAGTACGTACTTTGCTCTGAATCTGTAAACACCGCGGCGTACTTGTAAAGGATTAGTATTATTATTTGGAAATACGGATGCAAGTACGAACGATTCCTGCCAATAATAGTTCTGGCTAGCGGTTCAATTGGGCTAGGACACTAGGTAGCATTAAGGGGCCATTGCAGCTATTTTAGTGAGGTGGACCACCGGATCATTCTTCTGTACCTGTGTTAGTGGTTAGGCTAGTCTAGGGTCCAAGTGACTACTTAGGTAGGTAGAAAGGCAGGTACTGCCTAGTTCCAGAGTCGCCCACTAACGCTTGGATAGGGTAGGTATGGGTTACAAATAATGAATCACTCTTTTTAGGGTTAGAACTTGAGGGATTTTCAAATGTAGCAGTTGAGCAGCTCATTAACGCCATAAATCCTACATGATTCGCATAGGATTTGTGACCTTCTTGAACCTTTTCTTGGCAGTATTTTGAGAGCTCGCTGAACCGCTGCAACCGCATGCCCAATATCTGTTAGTCTCAAATCTATTCCATGGATAATTGCTCCCCTTGTCCGGAGCCGGCTGAGGTCCAATTGCCCATTTTCAGTTAGCTGAATTGGTCGTGGACTCGAGAATGAGGGTCTCCGGACTATCTATTATTGGAAAAATACCACCATAATAGTTGTATGTAATCTCTTACTGAGGATTCGATATGCGAATGCTTTTCGAGTTTAGTAGTTTTAGATTTTGACAGGTTAAATCTCTTAGCGAGATTAGATCAGGATTCAGGAGACTGAACGGAGTATCTCTAGTTGCCATCTGTTCTTGTACGTAGTGGGTCTTCATCATTGTGAGAAAACTTCACTAAGTTCCCTCGCACCTGGATAGCGACACCTGGGCGTATCAACACCGCAACCATACCTTCAGCCGTCGTCAAATCCATATTGTGCCATGAGTAACCCAGCTCTCGAAGTAGTCGATGACGGTATTCCTCACAGATTGGACTCAAGGAGTGCGACAGTCAGCTGATAGAAGTTGAAGGGGTCAGCTAGTCCCGTATATGAGAACACCTGTAGCCCCTGGGTTTTAATAAACGGTTCCATTGTCTTCAACAATGCCTTGGACTCGTGAGCCATTGGAGCCGGGATTACCGGATGTTGTGGAGAGCCAATCTCAACCAAGCCTTATCTATAGGCTCGGCGATGAGGGGTTTCCAACTTTCCATTGGTAAACCCTTGGCATCTTAACTTCTCGTGTACTAGGCAGTCTAAACTAGTACTAGGTAGTCTACTAGGTGGAAGGGTCGGTTACTCCCTAATCACCCCAACCACTCTAAGCTGTTAGCTGTGGGCGGTATTTCGATGTCAATTAAAAACAGTTGACATTACTGACTATCCAGATGGTTACCTTTAAAACCTTATTAAGTTTACGCTAGATATCCTAAGACCCTGTTGAACTTTTCTAAGAGCTTACTGAACTGCAATCCATTAAAATAACAATACAGAGTAATAATAATTACTCTGTACCATGCATGTACATTATATTCTATGCACAAATCATAATCAGAATTCTTTTCACAGATACTAGCCAATACTGGCTTCTGAAAGCCCTAGTAAAAATTGATACATGGACCACATGGTCTGCTCATCCTGTCGTATCTGCCATCTTGTTTTCTTTTCTTTTCTTTTCTTTTCTTTTCTTTTCTTTTTTTTCTTTTTGATTAATTCCCAGCAATCAACTCTTCAAGGGATCAACGATGTTCAGCTAGATCTGCGGAGTACATAATTGACGATCATAGACGGAGATGAGAGAAATGACAACGGAAGGTTTTTTCGTGGACGTGGAGCTAACGGAAGCCGTCTGGACTGGGAGAGAGGATATCAAAAAGACCGCTAAAAGGCCGGCTAGTTTCAGGGATATGTACGGAGCAAATTTAGGATGGTTGAGAACTTGAGACTCAGTCGCGGTCACTGGTGATAGTGTACATGCGCCCCTCTTCGCCGGCCACCACTGGTTGTATGGGTCGCTTTTCCCAGTCAAGCCGCTACTCCCTTCTCTTTTTCGGCTTTCTTGTTACCTTGCCCTGTTTCTCCTATTAACCATTGTCAAAGCGAATGCTGAATGCTACGGTGTAAAGCGTCTAAATGCGCCTTCAATCACACCTCCTTTGCGGCCTCTGGGGACTGGGGGTCTTTTGTAGTGTCGTTGCTGGTTTTGGGCACCATGGTCGTCCGCTGGATCATCGAGGCTCGCATCATAGGAAAAGGTCCTTTTCTCCAGAGGCTGTAGATTCAGCATCTCGTCTCCTCTCCCGCCGGGACACTGTTGCTTCTGGTCCCGTCCAACTGTTCAACGCCTCCGAGTTGACTTTCTTCTCGACCGACTGTGCCAATGCTCTCGGGCAACCTCTAGACTGCACTCCCACTCTTGGCTACAGCGAGGGTTTATATGTCTGGGGTGGATTGACGTTGGATGATCTGACAGCGCTTTGCACCACAGCCTGCTCCGAATCGATTGCGTCCTTCCGTGATACGGTGTTGACAGCCTGCTCTCAGGATGTGTACACTGATGAACCCTACAATGCAACTGGTTACGTTGAGGGTACTGGAATTACGAACGATATCTACAACGTCCAAGGCGTGTCCGTTAAGCCAATTGCCTTGGTAGATTACTACTTTTTAAACTATAACCTGACCTGCATGCTTGACAAGTAGGGTCCTTTCCTTATTTCCCTTTCAGAGATCAGTGCTGATATGAACCCAAGTGAAGATCCACCCAACTTCTGTTATGCATTGACGGCGAATGGGACCCAAAACAGCACGTCAGTTGATTTGTGTGGCAACTGCGGTATCGGGCTTTTAAGGGCTCAGCTAGAGGATCCAGTCATGTACAATGAGGCACTCGTGAGCGACTATTCCGCCATGGTTCAGTCCTGCAGTATGACAGCAGATGGTCTGACCAGTCCGACTCCAGTGTTCCTCAGTGACCCGAAGTAGGTCTCCATAACCGCCCAACTTACTCTCCCCATGTTATTTTCATGTTTTCCATTCTCTTTGGGACTTCATATCTGATATGACACGCATACTGCAGTACGATTGTGGCAAACATTTCCGCAACGCCGACCTGTACTGGGTCTTATGTTGTGGTTCCCACAGGCAGCACCTGCGACGGCTTTGCCGAAGCAAACTCCATTGCGACAGATCAGCTCCTAGCATTGAATGGCCTGATTGGAGGCTGCGTGAATTGGCCTGGAAACCTCACGAGTCTTTGCGTGCAGAACAACTGCGACCCATATATCGTGCAGCAGAACGACACCTGTCTCACCGTGGCAGCTACTCACAATATCACCCTGACACAGTTGCTCTCCTGGAATCCAAGTATTGATCCAATCTGTGCCAACTGGGCAAATCAAATTGGTCATGTCATTTGCGTCGGTAATCCTGTGGGATACGTTGAGCCGACTGATACTTATATCACTCCAACGACCGTAACAACTGCGGTGCCTATTCCTACAAATGCCATGAATGGATCCCAACCTGATTGTGCGCAGTGGTACAATGTCAGCGCCGGAGACTGTAGGTTCTTCCTTTGTTCCTTCCACAGAACGGCAGGGTGGCGTGGCTGACAAGCTGTGCCTGATAGACTGCTCAATGATTACTGTCAAATACGGCATTACCTTGAATGATTTCTATTTCCTGAATCCTGAAATCGACGCCAACTGTACCAATCTTTGGGCTGGTATGCTCTCTGTTACATGTACTTGGCTGGCCTCAAATTGACTGTTTTCGACAGGTCAATCATACTGCGTCCAAGCCGTTGGCGACATATCCCAATATCCAGGCTATCTTACGATCACACCCACGCCGACTGCCTCCATACCGTATGTCACAAACACCAGCTTCGCCTGGAGTGACCTTCCCACTGCGACCCCGATAACATACAACATCACGTCCACTGTGTCCTCATATCCTCTTGCCAGTGGATCTCTGGAGAACTGCTTTGAGGAGTTAGACAACAATTACGGAAATATTCGCTGCTATGAGGCTGCGTCCTTGTTCGAAGTCAGCGTCGCCAACTTTATCATATGGAATCCAAGCGTCCTCAATGGCCAGAACTACAGCGTCACGGGCTGTACACTGCAGAATGAAACCCGATATTGTGGTTCTTACTACAATCAATCTCGTGAGTTGTTTGACCAGCTATACACTAACAAGCAAATACTGATGTCATGACGTCTTGCGATTCAGTGGTCCCAGCCAGCACTACCTGGTATCCCCCAACGCCGACTGATCTAACTAGTAATGTAACCAATGATTGTCTGGACTGGTATCGAACTGAACAAGGCTAGTCTCTCCCTTGACATGCTGAAACACCTGCAATCCCTCACCCTTTTATATCCTAGCTGACTTTTTCATGATCCAGGGGATACTTGCGATGGCATCTGTCAGATGTTTGATATCCCCTTTTCATCATTCTACTCGTGGAATCCAGCGATAGGTAATCCATCACCTTCTCTCTGATCATTTCCTTTTATTCTGACGAAGATCGCTTTGTTATTCAAGGTTCTGACTGTTCGAATCTTTGGCTAAATACGTCGGTAAGAAAACATTCCATTTCCTCTGTCGTTTTTTTGAGTCCTCCCTTGGGTTGGTGTGTGCGTGTGTGTGTGTCTTTATTGTTTGCTGTATCTTGGGGAAGGGGACGGGGATTGCTCTCTCAGCCGTGTCTGACTGTACCAGTATTGTGTTATTGGTCCCGGCTGGGAAGACGTCTACTACGGCATGTCGGACTCAAACACGACGACATCCATCTCTACCGCTGCTCCAACGAGCAGTAGCGCTACATCTACGGGCCCTCCGGGTCCAACCCAAACCGGAGTTGTGGCAAATTGCCAGCAGTGGTATGTGGCCCGCGCTGGAGATACCTGCTATGACATTGCAGCTACATATGGCATCACGCTGGACGAATTCTACGCCTGGAATCCCGCCGTTGGCAGTAAGTGAAGGCGTTTTAGCCCCTTCCCTAAACAGTAAAAGTGTGTCAATCTGACGTATTTTGCAGGTGACTGCTCAGGCCTGCAAGCAAGCGACGCCTACTGTGTCATGGCTCCAGCAACCTCAAGTACCACGATCCCCGCGACTACCACTACCACAAGCGTCACTCCTCCTGCGCCGACACAAGCAGGTATCCCTAGCAATTGCAATGCATACGCGGTTACTCAGTCCGGTGACGGTTGTCAAGTCTTTGCAGACCGAAATGGTATCACACTGGCTGAACTTTGTAAGTCTTGCGAACCTTCCGTCCTTGTTTGATTTAGAAGTGACTAACCACGGTTGAAAACAACCCGCGATAGATGAGTGGAACCCGGTGTTAAACAACAACTGCGAAAAGTAAGTCCTACTGCATGTCTAAGGACGGCTCATTGTCCTATATATATGTCACAAAACATTCGGCTAATTGCTCGGCTCCTATAGTTTCTGGCTGGGAGAGGCATACTGCATTGGTGTATCTTCCTAGTTCGCGAGGGGAATGATGCGCCCAGATGGTGGTTCAGGAGTATCAATCAAAGGGATGGTAACGCGAGCTGAACCATACATGATTTGTATTGTGAGATAGTGTAAAAGGGTTGAAGAAGAGAGCAACAGTAATTGACAACCTCGATTCATTTCCCAGGCGCTAGGACCCTAGTTTCATATGTATTAACATCACAAAAACATGACCAAGAATGACAAAGGGATAAGAAGATTTTCAAGTAGCGACCGTTCTGCCGTTCGACTTGACCTCTAGGCTCGATGCCATGCCAGTGTGCTGCAAAGCTGCATCCCTCCAAACCTGCACAACACATTCCTCTGGTGCATAACCACCTGAATCTGTCCAAGTTGCTGTTGCAGCGTTTTCTTTAACTTCATATGCAAATTCGTGACTTACCAGACCAAAGAAACACTTCAGATTCATAATTTGCAGCCGTGGCATGCGCTGTGCTGCCTTCCCAGCTGAGATGTAGAATTCTTGAATGAGTTTCACTGACGCTCTTGAACGGAAATATCTTTCACGCTGGTCCTCAGGAGGCGGCTGCAGATAATCTGGCAGGGGTGTTTCCTCTGCTTCTTCAACCTCATCGCCTACATCTTCATTTGGGTCTCGTTCAAAATACCACTCTCCGGAAGGGCTCGTGCCCCGAAAGGAGACGCGGAATATAGTTAGATTTGGCCAATATGGAAACTGTGTATTTCCATCATCATTGACAGGCCAGAATAACTCTTTCCCTATAACAGCATGATTCAGAGAGAATATTGTAAGCTGCTGTGAAAAGTCCCGTAACCGAGCACTGAAGAGGTCCTCAATTTTCCCTTCAACAAGATCGACCGGTTGAAAAGCCTCATTTCGTGGTGCCTCACTATAGAACTTAAGGTCAAATCTCTGCACTGACGACGGCAAGAGATGGATTGAGTTCGCATATCCTGTAATAACACGCGTCAGCCTGATAGATATATGAGGGGATAAAATCTTACCATCCCTGTTGCGCTTGCGGAGCTCTTGATCTCGTTTTTCGTTATCCTTGAGGCTCAGCGCGACTTCACGTAACCGTGGCATTCTTGACGCAATGATAGCTGTTGCTGAGGGTCTAATCAACCGTTCATATCCCATCCCCCCGTGGATAATAAGTGTAGTCACTGCCATCACGGGCGGAATGCTTTTCAAACTTTCTTCAGGTACCTCGAGGTAAGATCTTTCAAATCTCCGCTGTAGTAGGTCCTCTTCTGGTGTGTAACGACCTCTTTTGATGCGTTGTTTGTCGCCCCTCATAGGGTCGCTGGGGGACTGCGCCTGAATGAATAGTTTGATTCCTCCATGGTTCGCTGGCCAGGTTGCCAGAATCTGGAGAACATTTTGCATTGTTTGGACAAATATTTCGTTATTGCGACTGTGCTCAGCAGCCGTCTCAAAGGAGGCACGCGCCTTGATATCATATGGCTCAAGGCGTATTATGAGATTGATTTCCTGGACATATTTTTGTCTTCGCTTATTGCAAGCAACAATTTGGCAGAACTCCTTTAGCCGCTGGGGTCTGTTTAGCTCAAGTGTTGCAAACGTGTGTTGCTCAATGCAGGCCTGCCACTCTCGGCTAACTGTAACATATGGAACCAGAGAAGAGCTTGTTGAGGTATCGAGGTACGAAATGACCAGGGAAATGATTTCCAAGGGCAGACGATATTGTCGCATGATGTAGGACACCACAAGTGTATTATATTGGTTGGCGCCGAGATCGAATACGGAGGAAATGGTGTGGTATGGAAGAAGGTGAAGTCGTACTCGTGTTGACCAGAGGCTTCACAGCTAAGGTACGGACTACGGAGCATCCAGCTTTCTAACCAAGGGCCAATGCTTCGTGGGTCACGTGGGCGGACATCTAACCAGGCGGGTTTCGGAATCAGCCAACGTAATTACTGAGTGGGAGTTGCATCGTCCGTGTATTTTGGAATAGAGTTGACCGCATGGAGTTCCAGAACATAGCAACCTATCCGATGAGGGTTAATTGATTACAGTCCGAAGCCACATGTACTACTTCTTCTTACATCGTGACTACTTAGTACATACTTACGTCCTCGCTTTAGACTGATAGCGACTTTACCGAGCTAGCGGGGGAACCTTTGTCCGACCCCTCTAGCAAGCTATTCTTGAATCTTGATCTCTTCTTCCTGAGTGACACAGACGAAACGACTGTTCGTCACAAGAATCGGATACTATTATCATCATTCCACCCATACCCCACGCCTCAAGATGGTCTCTAAGACTCATCTTTGGGTCGCCTGGGCCTTCATTATGATGGGGAAATATGTCTCGACCATTGAGGTGGACATCAATGAAGAACGTATGCTTAGAGACTAGACCCGCGGGACCTCGCAGAAGATTGGAAAAGGGCTAAAAGGTTGTTAGAGTCCATCCGGAGTGCAGCTGCCATCGCTGTGTTCAATACCATGTCCAGTTACACGTCCAATCGAACCGGGGAAATTCCTGGGAACGTGGGGGTTAGCTGGTGGCAGAGCGGCGTCTTGATGGACATCTTGATTCAGTATTGGTACTTCACAGGCGACACTTCCAACAATCCTGCTGTTGATCAAGCCATGCATTACCACCAAGGAGAGAACAATGACTATTTTTCTGATAAGTGGAACATCCTTAATGATGATCACTTAGCATGGGGTCATGCGGCCATGACCGCCGCCGAAGTGGATTATCCCTCGATCCCCTCAGGGCCGGATTGGAATACCCTGGCAGAGGGCGTATTCTACTCCCAGATTTCCCGATGGGATAATATATCCTGCAAGGGTGGCGTTCGCTTGGGGATCTTGCTCGATCAATCACGCGAGTCTTTCATCAAGAATGCAGCTGTCAACGGTGGCTTGTTCCACCTCGCAGCCCGCCTAGCCCGTTTCACAGGCAGCTCTTTCTACGCCGATTGGGCAGGGCGTATATGGGACTGGAGCGCAAAGACGCAACTGCTGAATACCGATGAGTGGTGGGTAAATGATGCGGTGCACGCGACCATCTGTGCGGTAGAGAGCAAGTTTGGATCGTTGTACAACTTCGGACAGTACATTCGGGGCACCGCATATATGTACAATGCCGTGAGTCCAGTAGCCCTGAGCTCTATCTCTTGACATGGCATGAATCTAAGAGCGAGCAGACAAATGGAGAAAACCCCCAGTGGAAGACGAGGCTTGATGGCCTGCTGGAACGAATTTTCAACAACTTCTTTGACTACTGGCGCGACGAGCCCAAGGTCCTGGTTGGTCATGAGCTCTACGGGAGCAATGGTTACGAGAACATCGCTAAAGGTCTCTTCGCAGCCGACCTGGCGTTTGTCACCATGCTCGCTCCATACACGGCTGCAGAAATCATTCCTCGCCTGCAGGCATCGGCTATCGGAGCCGCGAGACAGTGCAGCGGAGGAGACAACCACACGCTTTGCAATATCCACTGGGGTCGGCATCGACCTCAGCGCGTGTGGGATGGCGCCGAATCTATGGAAGAGCAGATGAGTGCCACGGCGGTCATCTCTGCCAGTTTGATTGTGTTCAAAAACCAGTCGTTAACTACGGGGACCTCGTCCTATATAATCGACCCAGTGAAGCATGACCCCGACCGGACTGAGTCACATTGGCGGTCTTGGGCATTCTTTGTCATACTTCTAGGAGGCCTTTTTCTGATTTACAAGAAGAAGCGGAAGATCTATGGTTCGGACGACAGCGCTTCGTCTTTACGGACACTTGATATGGGGAAAGATATTCACCATACTTAATACAGCCCACCATAGAGAGACGGAATGAACGTGCTACTGAAGAGACAAATATTAGTGTTTCGCGGACCATCTCCCTTCAACTTCATACGGCTGCCATCCCCGTCAAAACCACCGCTCCACAGCTAGGCGTCAGATGACAAAGCTACAACTGCGGTCCTAAGAGTGTTCGAGGCAGTAGACTTAAGTATCGAGGGGTAAAAGAAACAGGAGCAAAAAAAACATATAACAGGATGTCTATATTAGTCATTACCCCTCCTAGTATTTGCTCCCTTAGTACTCTACTATTCAAGTTGCATAATCAAACCGCTAAAATCGAATCCAACACTCACCAAACCCACAGTGGTGAGTCCTGTGTCAGTCTTCCTGAGTTCAAGAAGAAGGGTATACGCAGATTCCTGTTCTCGGTTACATGGTTGCGGCCCTCGAACATTGTTCTCTTAGGCCGCCAGAATTCAGATATCTAGTTAAAGATCTCAGGAGTCCTTCTGATAGCCCACACTCGCTTGCTCGGTCGTGTAGTCTGTCAAGCCTTACGAAGAGGTATATGAAGCAGTTCCGGTCGCCAGGATCTTAATTGATACCTCAGGGAGCTCAATCGGCAGGATTGCCTGACTGCTGATGGGGGGGGCTACGACCTGCCGACTGTTCAATGATCCTTTACTCTGGTAGGCAAATTAGTGCGGGCCCAGAGCTACTTCGTTGAGCATTGAGCGTGACTACCGATCCGTTATCCATCATCTGATACCTACGCCGTGAATTAACCAGCTCTGGACCATGCAGCGAGCTAGCGAGGCCAGTCGACCCACGGAGTAGCCTCAGGTCTGAATTGGGGATAATTATTCCTACTGCCAGGACAACATTGCTAGCTCAATGGCGGCAACAGTAGATGATCATTTGTATGTTATATGCACTATAGTGTACATCACCCCAAAGACCTTATGTTCCCCGCAACGAGCTGCTTTCTCAGGGGTTTATACGTCTTTGTTTTCTCAGCCATATCAATTGCCCATTCGGGTTTTCATAATCTGGCGGCGTCGTTTGTCTATTTGTTTAAATCCTGGCCTGTAATCAAACTTGGGGTTGGCCTCCTCGCAAGGTAGCATGAATAGAACAGAGGGAGGATGCCGCAACATACCAGTGTATGTACAAAGGAAAGCCCAAAATCCCGAAGTATCCGCTGACACCATCTTCCGTATGTGAATCTGATAGGATTGCATAATATACATTATGTTATGAAGCACATAAGCTACCAAAAGTTCCATATTTAGTTACACATCAGGAGGCACCGTCATGCAGTACTCATAGGTGGCCGCATTGCCAAAGAGGACGTACTCCCTGCATTAGACCTCCCATCAAAGCCCATGTTCTCGAGCGGAATGCCGCGAGTCTTTCTCCCCGTGACTTTCGAAGGCAACCTTGGGGGAGATTTGTACTTAACGTTGTCGGTCCACAGGCGTTTAAATATCGGGGCCGTGGTTGAAATGTAGATAATGGCGTTCCAAAAGCCTTGTAAAGATAGAACCAAGGCTCCTGCCAGATTCAAGCCGAAAATGGGTTCGCTGGGGTTGATCAGACTGTAGACTCGATTGATAGACGACGGCAGCTGCAAACCCATCAGTAACAAACGAGAGAGAAGACGAGGTCTGAGTAGGAAAGAGGATATTCATACCCAGGTAACCACCATTGCGATAAAGAACAGAAAGGAATATCTCAAGTAGCTCCACATTGCGTTATTCTTGTTGATTTGGGCGTCTATACCGCTTCCGGATTGGGACTGCTGAGATTCGATGCAGACTGAGTATGGGGTTGCCGACTCAACGGGCAAAAGTTCCGAATCGGCATGGGTTATATCCACAGTAACTGACCGAACACTCTTGATTACTCTGCTGCGAACAGGCATTGCGTTTTTGGCCGCTTGTAAAGACCTGTGTTGTTTGAAGATGTTGCTGCCGACAGCCACGTAGATCGTAAAAGCCACAGTACTCACAACCCTATGAGAGAGAGAATCAGTCCTGATGCTGCGAAAAACTTCTGCTTTGCGACCTACCACACTGGACCATAGAAACACACTAAGCGGAGAAACTGCCATGGTTCGGTAATTGAGCACCAGATCTAATAGAGAATTAGTTTCATATTGATACTCGGCCAGGGGTTGGGTAGCGACCAAGGCTGGTCCATAGATCCTCCCTCTTTCAGTTGTCTTTATGACGCTCAGCGCCGTCGCAAGGGCTAGCGGTAGCCCGTAGCAAAGAAGAAAATACCACTTCTCCAGCCTCTTCAACTCGTTTCCTGAGTATCTCCGGTAAAAAGTAAGATATATATTAATCGCCATACAAAAGGACCATAGTGTGTCTGCTGGTATCCAACTGCAGTCATAACAATCAGATCAGCTATCTGCAAGGTTCGTTATGCGGAGAGTGAGCAACATACTACTAGATGAAAAATGCCTGTACAAGACACAAGGCAGAATCCGGACCCTTTAAAATACCATCCCTGCCGATTAGAGACGCAACGGCGGCGCCGATATTCCCACAGGACGCATAAAAAATCAATCTGTTAACCGGCTTGCGGAAAGCAGCTGAGGAACAATAAGTGGCCACAATGAATGCACAGCCGAGTAGAGACAAGCTCCCTCCGACTCTTTCTGCTATTGAGATAGCCTCAAGTTGCTTGCTGGTCAATGCCATGGGGGGTCTCCTTTGACATGTTTTGCAAAACACCTTCTGTCAGCTTTCCGTTGGCATTTTGTTTAATAAATCGCTCGACAACCACCAGCGATGTGAATGGTAAGGAGAATATGTGGTGATAAGTTGATGCCAGCTATGACTTTTCCCCAGCCAGCTGGATGTCTGGGCGTGCGGGGAAGAGGAGACCCTAATTTTTACGTTCTTCTGCACACATGGCTGAAGCCCTGCGACCCATGGGTAGGAAGGGTCGCTTCCCCAAATTAACTTTTTTCGTATCCGGGGTTGTTGTTCAGTCCCAGCTAATTGGATATGATTCAAAATGTGTTCCAATGTTCTTAGGATAAGGTTTTCCCGTATGCCCAATTAGCAGTACGGGCTTCATTATGAGGCATTTTAGCTATTCCATAAACGTGGTGTTTGATGTTGGATGCCCCACTGAGGCTCGCGCCGTCGCATTTGCGGTGTCTGTTCTCCACATTGACAAACCCAGATCTCGGATTCTGCCCCAGTTTTGATGCAGCACAACGTCTAGCCGACTTTAGATTGTGCATGTCAAGAAGGACGTTATTTCTGCGCTCTATCCGAATATTTATCTTCGATAGCAATGCATCGGAGCTTTTCGGTTGAGTCGTGAAGTTGGCAGAACGCACCCGTTTGCTCAGTCCTGATGAACAAAATGCATTATCATATCCAATATTAATATATGCATTGGATTGAAAGACAGTTGTCATTTCCGAGTCTCGCCGTCCATCGGAAAGGTTTATGTCAAGTGTACAGCAGAATAAAATTTTGAGACGCAACACTACTGAAGTTTGAGAAACAACCTAAATTTCCCCAAGTGCAAATTCTATCAAGAGGGGGTCTTGGATATTTGCCCATCTCCTTATGGCGATTCGAATCCCTAATATGATGATTTGAATCCCTGGCAGATGGTGATGCGAATCCCTACTATATTGCACCTAGTAAGCGGATGTTAAATACCTTAATAAAAGTTCAACGCCTGGACATCCCGAGACCTCTTTGAACCTTTCCGACGCTTTAGCTCAGCAAGGTCTCGGGAGACCTTGCTGAACTGTACCCCGCGAAGCTTCACAAGCTTTGCAAGCCGCGGAGAAGGTTAGCCAGTTAGGCCAGTAAGATCATCACCCCAGACCAGGTCCGGCCACGTGCGAAGCTTAACAAGTTCTGGGGCCCTGGGGCCCTGTGGGGGATGCTTCTGATTTGACTGTCAACATATCGTCCCTGCATAAAGTTTAGACTAAGAATGACTTATCCCCAAACAAGCCCCCATTCCGGTGCGCACAGCTAAGGACATCGTCCGATGTGATAGACCCTTCTCCTCGGAATTGCAGCAGCCTGATTCTTATATATATGTCCTTGGTCTCCCAAATTATGCTTCGCTTCTTACCAAAACGTGTGCTCTCTTGACCCTCCTATTCGTTGTGCTTCTCTGAATTCCTCTATCGGTCTATCCCCATCATGGCGGACGCAGGTATGGGTGCCGGACGGTACCTGGCCACAAGATTATCCACATTAGTGCCGCCAATAAACAAGGTCCCCAACCCCTTTTCATCGCTGGCTCTTCTTAACTGCCAGCAGTGGCTTTTCTTCTTGGTATGTCAATCTTGTCAATGTGCGAAAGCCATCTGTTGAAAGAAGAGAGGCTAAATATGATTCCGGCAGATTGCTTTCCTGGGTTGGACTTGGGATGCATTCGATTTCTTCACGCTCTCGTTGACAACTACCGATGTGGCCAAGACTTTCAACAAGACAATCCCCGAGATTAGTTGGGGAATCACACTGGTCCTTATGCTGAGGTCTGTTGGTGCCATAATTTTTGGTATTGCATCTGATCGCTGGAACCGCAAATGGCCGTTTGTGGTGAATATGATCTTGTTCATTGTCCTCGAGCTCGGCGCAGGGTTTTCTCAGAACTGGAACCAATTCTTGGCTACTCGCGCTCTCTACGGTATTGCCATGGGTGGTCTCTATGGCAATGTCGCCGCAACTGCCCTCGAGGATTGCCCTGCGGAGGCTCGCGGTATCATTTCAGGCATGCTTCAGCAGGGTTACGCGTTTGGTTATCTGCTCGCAACAGCCCTGGCTCGAGGCCTTGTTAACACCACTCCCCACGGGTGGCGACCATTCTATTGGTTCGCTGCTGGCCCGCCTGTTCTTCTCATCATCATGCGCCTCTGTCTGCCTGAGACGAATGCATTCAGACAGCGCAAGATGCTGCGCGAGGGTAGCCAGGGTAGCGTTACAGCGATTTTTCTCTCAGAGGGTAAAATGGCAGTGGCGCGCCACTGGCCACTTCTGATTTACCTGGTACTCTTCATGGCTGGCATGAACTTCATGGTTAGTCCAAAGTAACTTTATGCGTGGGGTTGTGATCAACGATGCTAAACTATTCATGCAACAGTCCCACGGCTCCCAGGATCTCTACCCAACTATGCTCAAGCTGCAATACAATTTCACGCCTAACCAGGTCACCGTGACGCAGGTTGTGGCCAATCTCGGCGCACTGACAGGCGGAATGATGTGCGGTTGGCTTAGCCAAATCTTCGGCCGCCGCTTCTCTCTCATTGTCATCTGTGTCATCGGGGGTGCGCTATTATATCCATACACATTTGTGAGTTCCGAGGCCATCATCGCCGCCGCATTCTTCGAGCAGTTCTGCGTCCAAGGCGCTTGGGGCATCATCCCTATCCACCTGATGGAATTATCCCCCGCTTCGATCCGAACGTTCGTCGTGGGAACTTCCTATCAACTTGGCAACCTTGTTTCGTCGGCAAGTTCAACCATCGAGGCTACTATCGGCCAGCGTTTTCCCTTACCCCCGACCGAGACTGGTTCCAAACGGTACGAGTATGGCAAGGTCATTTGCATCTTCATGGGCTGCGTCTATGCGTATGTCATCCTTTTGACATTCCTGGGGCCGGAGAAACTTGGCCGCGAGTTCGATATTGAGCATGATACCGAGGAGCCGTTCTCGCAGGGTAAAATCGATGTTGAGAAACCCACTGCTTCCCATATGGACTAGGGCGTGGCAAATTGGATAACTTAAGTAGAGAAGTTCCGTGGTGTGCCACAATTCTCGAGAAGGCTGCTGACAAGCTGGAAGGTGTGGAATAGGTTGTCGGTGAGGAAGCTCTGAACACTAACAGTAGGTTAGATACATATGAGTGAAGGGGAGCGTGCGTCTGACTATTTCGCAATGTATATGTTCCTGATCTCTATAACAAGGTTATCCATTTATGCCTCTTTTGTCTCCATGAACTCATGACCATCTTAAGGGAACACCTCCCATATAAATTGAAGGGAAAGATGAGAAATGATATTTCTGATATGCTGTCCACTAGATGTTCCTCAATTGCACGGCATATTGGGATATGGAACTTGTTTGTGATGATCAGGAGCCCTGGCCAGCCAGTCAGCCGGCTCCCAACCACCCCATCCCATCTGGTTACGGGAATTTGATCTTGAATCGAGATTAAGCAGTTCAATCAATCGATAATAAAATCCCTTAAAAACATAAAACATACAACAGCATGTATATGTCGGTCCTCACCCACCCCAGCGTCTGTTCCCTCGCCGCTTTGCCGCCCACATTCCAGCGGCCTTCAGGTGAACATTCAGGCACCTGAATATTTTGCACTCGACTACCAACCACATTTTGAGAAAAGCGCATGTTGAGAAGCTTATCTATAATATCTATAAGTCAATATGCGTTTAAAATAAATCAGGCAATCTATTTACTGGTCACTTACCGGGCTGTAAGCGCCATAATGCTATATAGAACTGCCCTTAGAAGGGGTTCATCGTGTACTCGCTCTCTTAAAAGAGCATGATGAAACAATGTATATGGTTTATTGTGGATGAAGTGTAGGTAAAGATCTACCAGCTGGTCCTGACTGTCCTCTAGTAGACTTAGGATTTCCAGATCCGGCTTGGTTTTGTTAGTTGCTGGAGATTTTGGCAAAAGAGGCCTTGGTGGTTTCTGGTCGTGATTCTGATCTGCGAGAGAACAAGTAGGGCAAAGCTTGAGGCAATGTTGTATACTGTTGGTAGGACCTCTCCACCTGCTCTGTGGTGCATTTGCGCTTGCTGATTTGGCATTGTTGACAGGACTTGGAGACCGTCATGATCCTCCTACTTGTTAGAATTGTTTTTGGCAGCATCAGTAGGTAGGATGAGTTTGTCAGTGATGTCTTCGTGCTTGGTAAGGTCGATGACTTTGCTTGGAGCCTTGGTTTGATGTGTGTCTGTGTAAGGACCTTAACTGGGGGCAATCCCTTGTTGAAATCCATTGCACTAAGTTCAGAGAGTTAGTAATGTGGTTTTGGAGTATTTTTGACTCAAGGATTCTATATCTACAGTCAGATTTTGTCTGCGACATATGCATGTGGAGTTGTGGCTCTGCGTAATTGGAGGCCTGTTTGCGTTGTTGATATTTACCAAATGACGTCAACTGCGCGGGTCTACTGCCCGTGGAAAAGGAGATCTTTGGTGGGGTGAAATTCTGCTGTGGCAGGAGCACACTGCCCAAATATCACTTCCCCTGGAAGCGATGTATCATCTGCATGGGCACGGGCATGAGCCATGTGGTGCGCGATGGTAGACTTCGCCCATCAGGACTATTAAAATTTCCCAGCTTGTGCGCTGCTCGAGGAAATACCAGAAATGCACTCTGCAAGCATTTCCTCATATAATGGCGAAATGTGAAACAGCAAAGTCCTGGGAGACACCGCGAATGTCTACTCTCTGATGTGTTCCATCCTGCCGATGTTGAACTTCTTCAAGAAGATCGGCTGTGAATTTGGCATTGGTCGCCACGGTTTCTAGGCCCCGGATCGCCTTCAGAATCCATTGGCGATCCTCTGGGTTGTCTTCTTCGGCCCCCCACATCAGCAATGGCCATAAGAGATTCACAGGCAAGGACTCATCACTCTCCTCCATGAGGTGCGACAGCCGCTTGATGTTCGCAATCGCGTTCTGGACATCGTTGGTCCTGGGAAATGATTTATATGCCACCCGGTGCAAGTGGATAAGGGATGCGTAATAATTGGCAAGGTACGTGCGGAAGCTGCGTGTGATGGCCGGTGCCAGGTTCTTTGCCAAGTGCTTCTCCGTGAGATTGCCCGCGACGGCGTGATCCATCAACGTAGGTCTCTGTCCATACAAGGAATGTAGATCGCTAGATATACTCGCGGCGATGGCCATGACTTCGGTCTCGTCGCTAACGGTGCCACGACTGCGGTGCCAGGGGTCGATGTTCGCAATACGTCCCACAAAGGACTGGACCTTTTGATAAAAGATCAGGCCTGGGTGGTAGAGGACATCGAAAAGAATCTCCTCGATCTCCGTGTCCAAACCTGCCGACGGGTCTACCTGAGTCGGCACCGGAGAAGACGCAATAAGGGTAGCATCATCATCTGTCAAGAATAACCCCTCTCCACCGGCAGTCGAGACGGCTCTTGCATCTAGTAGTCGAATCCAAGATATAAGTCTCGTTTCTGATGTTCTGTCAGCAGGATTCCGCAGAACGATAACACTGATAATATGGCTATCCCACCTGCTGCTGTAAATGGGTCGTTTCCGGAACTGTGTATTAAATGGAATGCTTCTTTCAGGTTCCCATGCGCTTGCGGTAGTTTTTCGGTTAGCAGCTGCGAGACAAGTTAGAGGGACATCATTGGCTGATCCACTTGGTACTCACATCCGCACAAGTTAACAAGAAAATTGTGGCCAGAAAGTATTCGAGCTCGTTCCGTCGGATGCCTGCTGAGGTTCCGGTTGCGAGAGCGGTGCGAAGCTCCTGGGATGCTCGATCATAGAACGGTTGATATTCAATGTACTTCCCGCTCTGAGATCTGGAAAGCTGAAAAGCCGAAAACGCCATGACGGCCAGTCGAACCATGGACGATTTTGCCGACATTGACGCAAAAAGTGATCTAGTGGTTGCTAGCTTAGGACCGATTTCCACAGTAGCGAGGATTGGGGGCATGAAATTTTGCAGAAATGAATCCAGCAAGTATTCGTTGTCCATAGAAGCAGCAATATCATGAGAAGATGAGACATGTGCATTAACTGGCGCTTCCACGAGACCAATATTGGCACTGGTCTGAGAGCTCTGGCGAATTGTCACTTCTTGTGCCGGATTTGAGAGCGTCAGAGGTGACCACACGTCGCCAATCGATTGTGGTAGAGATTCTTGATCAAACGGAGCTACCATTCGGTAACGGGGCCACGAGCTTGGTGACAATAACATGGCTTCATCCCACGTAGAATTGAAGATGGAGCTATATTCGGAAGACTCCAATGCTCCAAATGGTAGCGGTATCAAAGGTGTCTGGTCGGGTTGCCCAGGCTGAGATTGGGCAAGGGAACTTCTATCTCTCTCCAGCGGAACTCTGTGCCAAGTACATTCCAAGTTCAATCTCTCGCAATGAGAGCATCTTGGCTTCTGTTCGTTGCATCTTACTTTCCGACGTCTAGAATTATCATCAGTCTATATATCATATAAGCAGCGGGGAAGGCCTTGCCTGCAGGTGTTGCAGCCATCCTTGGACCTCGCTGGTCGGCATGCCGGACTATTACGGGGACTAACCGTAGCGATTTGTGTTGGAGGTCGGGGCGACATGGTAACTCGTTATTTTAGCAATGGGATATGAATCCCTATCTGCTGGGGGAATCCACGAGATTCTTTTTCCTTGGTTTTGGCGAGACAACGAACACGGAGATAAGTTGGACAAGAGTAAGGAAGTTGGCCTATGTCGCGGGGTTTGCGATGACTATTTCCGTAGCGCTGCGGTCACGTGAACAGTACAACCGCGCGCCCCCCCAAGCATCACGAGAATACCTAGGTTTGTAAAGGCAGTGTTGAATGAGATGTTAAAGCAGTGATAAGAATACGAAAACCACGTATTCTATTTTATTTAATTTCCCTAGTGTAGAATCTAAGGCATAAGAGGTTGAATTGCATGGATGGCAGAGATTTGTCTATTTCCTTCCAATGTCCGATATAAGTATATACGAGTTGCGTTGGCGGCGGCCTCACGGCCGCCGACGTGCACGTGGAGCCAGTTAATAAACTTGAATATTCTTACTACATGGTGTATCT
>JACBAD010001840.1:0-29670 GCA_014281905.1 Aspergillus hiratsukae | reverse complement strand
CAGAAGGAGCAGCGGGAGAGGCGCTGGCTCCAGAGCGGAGGTGAGGGGGCACGTATCCGCCGGTTCTGCGGGGGAGCTGGGCCTCTTCCTTAGGTGCGTCGGGAGCAGGTGCGGCGGCAGCAGGGGCAGGGGCAGCAGGGGCAGCGCCGCCGGCCTCCTTGGCAGCCTGACGCTCTCTCCAGCTGGGAGCACCGCCAGTACGAGAAGCGATGGGAAGGCGGGGAGCTGTCCGCTCGGTGGGCCGCTCGGGCTCAGCAGCACGGGTGGGAGGTTCTGCCAAGCCAGTCTTTCTAGCAGCACGGCGAGCCTCGGCTTCCTCCTCACGCTGCTTCTGCCGTAGAGCAATCTCGTCGAGTCTCCTGTATCATAGGTTAGTACCATGAGAATAAAATTTTTCGAACTGGCGAGAAACTGGGAAAACTGACTTTCTCTCTTCCTCACGCTTGGCTTTTTCTTCAGCCAAAGCGCGTCTGCGCTCCTCTTCCTTGGCGATACGCTCCTCCTCTTCGCGCTTGGCACGCTCTTCCTCCTCCTGTCGGCGGCGCTCTTCCGCCTCGCGCTCGGCCCTCTCGCGACGGCGACGCTCCTGAACTTCCTTGACACGCTGCTTCTTCTTAGCCTCGAACTCCCGCTCGGCGGCCTTGCGGCGCTTCTCAAACTCCTCGTGGCGCTTCTCCGACACCTCCTTGCGGAAGCTGCTGAAGACGGGAACAAGGCGGCTGAGACGGTGCTTGATGGCAACCGCCTCCTTGTGCTTCTCCTCGGCTTCCTTGAGCGTCTCGGCCTTCATAGCCTCGTAAAGCTCCATGTCACTCTTCTTCTGGGCTTCGTAGTCCTCGGGAATGTGCTTCAACTCCTCGCGACGGAAGGCACGCTCCAGGTGATCGATACGCTTGGCAGTGGTGCGGATGCGGTCATTGAGCTCGTTCTTCTCCTTCTCAAGCTGAGCAAGCTTGATGGCGCGCAGCCGATTGGCATCCATGTCCTCCAGGTCGATCTCGCTGATGTCGATGCCCTTGACACCGCTCTTGAGCTCCTCCAGCTGCTTCTTGAGCTCCTGCTGGCGAATGCGGTTCTGTTCATCCATCAGACGCTTCTTCTCGCGCTCGCGTTGCTCGTCAAGCAGTCTCTGCTTCTCAGCCTCTTGCAGCTGCTGAGTGCGAATACGCTTGCGGGTCTCCTCCTCTCTCTGCTTGCGCTGCAGAGCATCGGTGGCAGCTTCCTTCTTCTTGTCGATGAGAACACGGCGGGCAAGGGTCTCCTCGTGCTCCTTGGCGGCACCAGCCTCGGCGCGGGCCTGAGCGGCCTTCTTGGCCTGGATACGGGCCTCGTTATAAGATGGATCGACGTACATGCATGTGACGTGGAGGGTCTTGGCGAGACGGGTGAGCTGAAGGCGGGCGATTTCAGCAGGGGTGTTCTGAAGACGCTGCACCGAGGCGACATCGCTCTCGGCGGAGCCGGCGGCGCTGCCGGGATGCAGAGCCTTGGCGGAAGAGAAGATATCGGTGTCGAAGGTCAGAACACCCGAGGTGTGGTCGACGCGGATAGCGAGATCGCCCTTCTTGCATCCGTTCATGATGAACTTCTCGATCATGGCCGGGGTGATCTGGAAGGGATCGGGGAACTGCGCAAGCTCGTAGACAAACTTGAGTTCCACGGACTCGTAAACTTGGGACAGCTGCTGGAAGAGACGGGTGAGGATGACCTGCTGCAGGGGCAGGACGTACTTCTCCATCTCGGGATCGGCACCGATCTGCTTGAGGATGGGGCTGATCTTCTTGCAAATGGAGAGAGGGTGGAAATCAACCTCCAAGATGTTGTAGAGATCCCGAATTTCAGGACGGGCACGCTTGAGCAGGCCCTTGTTCAGGGCATCCCGGAAGAGCACCGCACGGCTGGGTGGCTGAGCCATACCCAGCAGGTTGGTCAGACGGGTATTCTTGTTCTTGCGGACCTCATCGACATCGACCAAGGCTCCTCGAGAGCGGGAGGTGCTGATGACGGGGATAGCCAGGGCAGACAGAAGGACAAAGGAGGCGGCCTTGGTCATGTCAGCCTCGGTCACCGAGGGGTTCTCCTTCTTGGTGCCCTGGCCTGCGGCAAGAGCAACAGCGGACTGGCGGAGAAGGTTGTAGTAGCGGTTCCAGGCGGCGGCATGGAAAAGGTAGTTCTCGCTGACGAGGAAGATCCGTGCAAGCTTCTCGTAGTAATTGGCCATCATGACGTTCTTGGCGGGGCGCTTGCTAAGGCTGAGAAGAGTGTGGATGTCCTCAATGCTGCGGAAAGCCTCCTGCCACAGCTCCAGCTCAACAGCGACATTCAGCTGTTGGAAGCGGGTGTCCAGATGGCGCTGCAGGGTGTCGGGATCGCTGAGGTTGATAGCGTGCATCTGAGCGGAGTACTTGGCAGCGTTCTGGACGTGGTTACGGAGCAGCTCGCAAAGACGGCGGAACTCGGTCTTGCGGGTGTACTTGAGACAAAACTGGAAGGCCTGCAGGGCGGTGGTCTGATACATGACCTCAAGGCGAGCATTGTTCTTCAAGATCTCCAGGACGGTACGGTATGTCTCCCAGAGAAACTTGAGCCAGGGAGTAACAACAGCGCGGTCGGTCCGGTCGCGGGATTGTTCGCCAGAAACAGTAGCAAGCAAGATGGTCTCGGGAGTCTCGATCGCCTCCAGATCCTCGACGTTGGACGATGGGAGAGCGGACTCCAGAGAGGACTGGATCTCGTCGGCCTTGGCCTGGGCCTCGGTCACCTTCTTCTCGGCGAGTTCGATGAACTTCTTGAGGACGACCTATTCGGTGCACATATATCAGCACCTGCTAACCATACCACAAATAGGGTTCCGTTGCCTACCTCGATGGTTCCCACATTGGTGTTCTGAGCGATATTTTTGTACTGGTAGAGACCATCCTTGGCAGCCTTTCCTTTGCGAAGATCGACACACAGTTCAACGAAAAGGAGCATGACAGGTTCGAGAGAGGCGATGGGACTGCTGCGCGTCCTCTTAGAGGTGACATGTTCGTGGAGGACATTGAGGGCGGCGGGAGCCTGGCCCACGGCGATAAGTTCTTGAGCCCGCTGCAGTGAGAGAACCACGAGGTCAGTTACCAGTCTCTAACTTGTAGAATCCTACCGATGACATTGCCATGAGCAGTACTCACTTTCAGGACATTTTCCGGCTTGATATGGGGTGGAGGCGGCATGGTGGGCGATGGACCCTGCGGGTTTTAAAGATGGTACCGGTGAAAATCGTTGAAACACAGAGACTTCTCGGATCGAGGGAAAAATTGGCAAATCGCACAACGACGGGCGGGCAGCACTGTTCGACAGTGTAAAAAAGGCCCTTTGCTTGATGATGCTGCCACGCGACGGTCGGCCAGAAAGAAAGTGAGGGCGGCGGCGATGTCGTTGTGGGAGAATCACGAAAAAAACAGGCCCAACTGCGTTCCCACTTTGGGATAAGCGACTGGACATCACGTGATTGTGGTGGAACAATACACTCCCGCCGCTTGAATAACAATAGAGTCATATCTCATATTTTGATGTCGATGATGCTCATCTCGATGATTCAACATCGTCCATCGATAGTGAAATGATTGTTTCTTTGCTAGGTCTGCGTCGACTTCCTCGAATCACTACTGCTTGACGAGTCAATGGCTCCTGAACTCTTGTCGACCGAGAGCCACTGGACGATCGTAGGAATATCAGCTTCTACCTGTATGAAGGATACAGATGACGCATCTATATTCGAACTTCGAATCTACTTCCGATCAATTTTAGAGCCAATCAGCCATGTCCATGTGGTTTTAAATGCAGAGTAGACACCGGCTGGGATTCATTGGATCACGTGATGTATCACTGCACCGTAAATACAATGGATACGTCCCAGTGTGTAGTATGGTAAGTTTGTGACAGTCTGATACATTCTTACATTCCAGCTGCTGATGAGGGGTCCACGTGAGATACTTCAGCTGGAAACTCCATACATCGAAAATGCATCAAATAGCAGATGGATATATGTAGACTTAAGATGACACTCATTCTCAATTCGTTTCAAGGAGCCTCAAATGTCCCATCTTTCTGTTACTGTCGCTTTCACGAGAAGAATCCCTCAAGATTAAGCCTAAACCGTCCAGATGTTGAAAGTTTAAATAAGACCATCGTCCGTAGCACCACACCATTGCTCTCAGGGGGGTTTCACCCAGCTACTTTAGAGTCAGTACCATCAGTCTATGACTTTTTTTCCCACACAGTCAGAAACTCTCTGTTCTCTGAGAGTGCACTTGGCCTTTTCATTACGGAGTATTAGATAGATAGTGGCTACTATCTACTCTCTCCTGGTGTCTTGTCCTGCTCGTGCTAGTAATCATCATAATAAGCTCCCTCTCCCTCTCCAATAGTAGGGTCTCATTTCTCCCTCCATTTCTTCTTCCTCTTCCTTCGTCTTCTTCTTCCTCCGTTACTCTTATCTCTACTACTCTATTTTCCTTTCTTTAATTTCCCCACTAATCCATTCGTTACCTAACGCTGATCCTCTCGCCCTCTCACTCATTCTGTGTCGACTGTTGACTGTCCAGTAATCCCCTCCCTTTTTCGTGGTCTCTGCGCCCGCTTTTCCGGTTTCCCCTTACTCTCCCGGTTCAGCGCGCCAAAGCTTCTCCTCAACCTAGACTACCCACCAGCGCTCAGCAACTCGCCACGGTCTCCCTACCCCGTTGTCGCGTGTAGGGAATTGTCTACAATCATCCTCCTCGCGTCCTTTCACTCTTGGTGACCACGGAAACCGGAATCGAAATGCCTCCCTACGAATTGCGATCGGGGGGAGATGTCAAGAACAAGAAGCAGAGTGTGGCCGATCTCAAATATCGTCGCTTGACAGAGCTCAATGCTCGCTTAAAGGAGGATCTGGATCGTCCTCGAGTGAAGGTGTCCGAGGCTGCCATGTCGTAAGTGCCGATTCCAATTGTCTTCGCAGCGGTCATTGTCTTTGACGATTTATCGACATGTGCGACGGGTCGTTGTGATCCAATTGCCGACCGCCGTCCTGACTTGACCCGCATACTCACAAACGCTCTCTGACCAGGTTGATCAACTACTGCAACAATACTCGTGATTTTATGGTACCGTCCGTATGGGGCCAGGTATGCGATTTCCCACGATTGACGAAACCAGTGGTCAGCAGGCGGAGGCTGACACAGACCAGGTTGACAAGCGCGAGGATCCGTATGCTCCTCAGCAACAGGGAGGCTGTTGCACGGTCATGTAATGGTGTCATGACATTGAACGCTTTTTCCGAAATCGAAAACGGCTCGACTTGTTTTTGAAGCTGTTGTTCGCGGTTTCCTATTCCCTATCGGCATGATTTCCCGCCCCGTTTCTCTTCCTTTCGCATAATACTTTTGTCATCTTCTTGGGACTCTCGGGATGCGACATGGCTTCCCGCTTCTATCATCACGACGATAACTGAAAACACCTCATCCACAACTATGAAACCGGTAATCGTGACGGCTGTGTCTGTGGGCAAATGTGCGGCTATGACGGATCGTCTGGAGGAACGCGCGCTGGTCTTGCAGAGATTCCGGGAGGCCTACACTGGCGTCGTCAGCGTCCAGCTCCGTGGTGCACTTGAGGATGCGCCGACTTGACTATCTTCTTCTATTCTATATTCTCTATTTCCTTCTTCTAAAACTTCTTCATCGTCTATGTTGGTCTTGTTGCCTCGTGATTGTGATTCCGCCATATTTCCTTTGTCTGCAGTGAGTGAGTGATTGGTACGGATGGTGTTTCATGGGTTCGAAAAGCACATTCCTCGGCTGTTGCGGCTGAGAGCGAAGTCCCAGCATCTTGTAAAGTAGAAATCGTTGGTCCAGCTAGCCGCTAGCCAGCTCTAATACAGCAATCAAACGTCTTACAGTTTTATGCCTATCCACGTACTCAGACTATCCCGACTATCAACCACCCACAAACCAAACCCGACCTCAATGAAGCCGCCCACTCGCTGACATCATCAACCACCTCACCACCACATCTCACCAGCTCCAGTAAATATCTAGCAAAACGTAGTCCACCTGCACCCAGGGCAGCAATCAACAACACAATTCCTACCTGTAGTGATAGCGAAAGTGTGAAGAAATGACCGAACCAACCCCCCCAATCGAACACCACCCACGAACGTCAAGCTCAAATCCCCCGCCCAGCACCACAGCAACAGCAGCAGCAACGACAACAACAGCAAAAACAGCAACAAACCTCCCCCGAATCACTATCAAATACTGCACGCAATGTAAATGGATGCTGAGAGCTGCTTATGTACGTCCGTCCCTACCCTTCTAATCTCGCTCGGACCAGTATAGGGTGCACGATACAGATGTTGATGTTATTGCTAACGGGATTGAAAGTTCGCCCAGGAACTCCTTTCTACGTTCTCGACGGCGCTTGGGGAGGTAGCGCTCGTGCCGTGTACGGGGGGGACGTTTATTGTGAGTATTACGACGGAGATGGAGACGGAGGTGCGGGAGAGGGTGCTCTGGGATCGGAGGGTTGATGGGGGGTTTCCTGGTATGTTCCTCTTTCTCAGTTACAGTTGTGGCTTGTATTCGATTCCTGGGGTAATGGCTGATGTGATGTGAACAGAGGTCAAGGTGCTTAAGAGTCGGGTGAGGGATGTTATTGATCCGCAGAGGGATTTGGGGCATACGGATCGGGCGTTGAGGCAGGGACAGAGTCAAAGTCAAGAGAAGGAAACGGACAAGTGTGAGGATTGTCAAGCTTAGTGATGCTAATGTGGAAATAGAATATCAACTCTATTATCAAGATCAATCTTGGGCCTGTCAAACTGACAAGACATGAAGATGGACATCGATATTTTGAACGAGACTCGCCTAATCTAGCATGAAAATGAACAACTTTGATATGAATCGTGGTATGAATCGAAGAGAATGTCAGAAACAACAAATGATACAGTTCAGTCCACGCATGGGTGAACTCTCGATCCTCCAAACGCCAGCCCACGCCCCGTTTCTAATTTGATTTCCTGACCCCAACCGGTCTGCGTCGCATCATTGGGAATCAACCATGATTGCCCACAGAAAATAAAGTAAATAAGGAAATGAAACATGAAAATGAAAGAATCGAGTGTGAAAAGAGTAGCAGAAAAGAACGAGACTTGATAGCCGGAAACAAGCCATCGGCAGCACTAAAGCGAGGACGGTACCGTATAATGCAAGTATGACTGAGTGTAGAGCTGGCCGAGCGTCGTGCACAAGGTGCACTTCCAAGCGGAGTCGTAGAATCATGCAATCCATCGTAAGCCCAAGTCGTCAGCGAATATACCAGTCGTGAGTCCTTCGTCATTCTTTCATTTCGGGTCCAACCATGTATCGCCAAGAGCCAAACACCTTGAAACAAAATCACAAGAAAGGAACATAAGGCGAGATGAAAAATAGTCAAGTCTCCCCGCTCAGCTCATGGTTATGCGAATTATGCGAATTATGCGAATTATGCGGTTTGCGCTTCCAGAACGCCAAGCGAAGTCGACTCCGCCGTTTCGGCAGCCTGCGTGGAGGCTGCTCACCGGCCATCGGGTCATCCCAAGGGGGATGCCCCTCATTCTTGACGCTCGGTGTGGTCGTCGTAGACTGTGCGGGGCTGTTGGACCCGTTTCCCACTACGGAAGTCGTGATGGGACTCTTCCTTCCATCATCCATGTGTGAATGGGAGGTGTTGGTATCGCTGAAATGGGTGTCACCCTCGGACGGCCCTTCGCCGGCGGAGTACTGTTTCGATGAACCCGGCCGGGCACCGTCCGACTCGTCATGCTCGTCTCGGATGTGTTCCAAAGAATGGCCCTTTTCATCGCTGTCGACAGTGACGAAACTGGTTGCATTCGTGGCCGGAGAAATGGGCGTCATGGTATTGCTATATGTGCTCAAGCTGTGGGTGCGCGTGCAACTGTTACGCTGCGAGTTCGGGGCGCCTGAGCCGCGTCCGGTCGAGTTGGTGTTGGCGTGATGCCGACGGTGCCCCTGCGGACCCTGCCGCGAACTGCTCGGCCGCTCTACTTCTCTTTCCGTTGATTCACCGCTGGTGTGATGGGAGATGGAGCGATTCTGGTCATCGGACGTGTCGGCAAAGATGACAGCAGCGAGAACAGCGTCCCTCGAAGAGCGTCTGGAATTTTGGCCAGGTTGCCCTTCGAAATCCTCAGCTTGCTCCAGTCCATTCGTGTCAGCAGACGGGCCGGATAATGAGATCATAGCGAGGTCGGGCACCGCAGTCGAGGATTTTCGAGAAGATACGAATGGTAACGGACTGCCTGTGATGTCCATCGATGGGCCTGGGGTGTCTGGCGACACCACAGGACTGATGGTGTTCTCATTGCAATCACTCGGAGACGATTCGATCGTCCCAAAGTAGTCGCCGGTTTCTTCGCGTCGCTGCGTCGCAGGGTCGTCAGGGTCAAGCGCCGATCTGGCAGAGCTCTCATTCAACGGTGCACGCAGACCTCTGAAACTTGCGGCCGGGCTCTGCGAGCGAGGGGAAAGGCCGCCCGTGTCGAAACGCGGGGCTAGCAGCGACTGTTTCCTTTTTTCCATATCGGCCAGATAGTGCCAGCGAGTCTGGTTGGTCCGGATGTGCTCGACTGTAAACCGCAGCTGGGGCAGAATGTCCGAAACGCCCTCGAAGAGAGGGAGAGCGAAGATGGACATGAACCCGATCTGACCGGTGGCGAGCTTGTAGACGTTTCCCAGCTCCGGTGGACCACCAAACAAAGCAGTTTCCATGCCTACCTCTCGCTCCATCTCGCCCTGATTGGCAAATTCTTCCTGTAGAATCTTGGTCCATTTCTCGGCGACATCCCACGGCCGTGCCACATTGCTGATGTCGGCACATTTGATCAAAAGGCCACAGACGAGCGTTTTGTAGACTTCAATATCCTGCGGCTTCCAGCCATCGACAGACTTGCCATTCGCGTAGAACTTCTCCTGCAGAGACCCCAGCCGTTCCATGAACTTCTGATGTACGCCCATGTCGGTCGCCAGGATTGAACTGATGAGCAGTTTCCGAAGTTGTCTATCCTTGAAAGCCGCGGGCCAGTGGCGACGCAGGATCTGAGAGAATGCAGCGCAGTGAAAAGCCTCCAGGACTGAATTGTCATTGTATAGTTGCGCCAACGGAGCGTTGAGCTTGACCAAGAAGAAATTGTTGACTCCGGGATGGCCGACGTCGTGACCGATCGCCGAAATGAGCAGGGTCAGAGTGTCGAACGGTGTCAAGAGAGATGCAATGGGGGACTGCGACTCAGGATCGGGCCCAACAGAGCCATATGGGGGCAATGCACCAATATGCACCAGGAAGCAAAACACTGATTGCAGTACGTCAATGGCATGTCGAAAATTATGGTAGAGGACAAATGAATTGTACGATGCGCGGCAAGCGAGCAGAAAAGTTTGAAGTTCACCTGTGAAAGAACGGTCCTGCGTAAGTCAAGTTCTTGAGCATCAAAACGCAAATCACTTACATGGTGTTAATCGCCATTGATCCAAGTTGGGTAGAGTGAAAGCATGCTGAAGCATCTCGCAGGCCCCAAACACGAGTTCGTCTTCGGAGAAGTCATGAGCGGTAAAGTTCCAGTTCCCAATGAACTTCTTCACAGAGTCCTGCCGCTCTGGACTTACATCCAGGTCCCTTTTACGCGTTAGCTGGTGGGTAGAACTTGGAGACAAAGCAACATACCTGTCCTGGAACTCTTCGATGATTTCCTCAGGGTTGCAAATACCCTTCATGAGTTTGGATACCCTAAGAGAATAAATTAGCATTGCGGCGGCACATTATGCGAAATGCACGTACATTGCCTCTCTCAAGTAGGCATACGGCTGCTCATCGTGAACGCCCACCCACGATTGTTTCCGCGACTTTTTCCTGGCGAGGAAGCGCGATTGTTCCTTGCGCGCCGACTTGTGCACCCGAAGGGCATGGACTATCAAGCCCTGCACCCTTGCTCTGTCCAGTGGGGTGGTGAGAACATCAACCGCGCCTGCATCTAAGCACTTGGAAATCTGCTGCGGATCACAAAGGGGAGTGGCGGACGGTTGTGATGTAGGAGCGCTGGTCGGTTCGTTGGGCGAGTGGCGCAACACTGCAATCGGTATCACCAAGTTTGGGATCTCGGAGACTTGAATGTCCGCGGATACCCCTGAAAGCAACTGCAAGCCATAGGAGGAATCCGATTGAGAGGAGAAGGTGAAGCCGCGACGGATAGATGTCGGAGACGGAGGTCCCGCGTCCGGCCACGATGAGCGACTGGCTTTGCGACGATCCCGGACAGAGTCCTCGTTGCGACCAAGTTCAATGTCGAAGAAAGCGAAAATAGGCGTGCATTTACTGCTGACACTATCGGAGAGCTCGGCGAGTTTGGCGGCGAGAGATGTCCCGACATGACAGAGGTATACTGCGATTCAGTCAGCATGCGTAGAAGCAATGGAGCAAGCAGGACAATGCATACTTTGTTTACACACTTCCAACAAAAGCGCCACGTCCGACCGCAACGATTCAGGTTCATCATCTCGAATGGTATCGCTGCGGGGAGCGAGGGTTGTGGAGTCAAACGAATCCCGGTCCACCCATCGTTCCTCTTGCACGCGATCGTCGATATATACTGCGCAGGAATCGACGCGGTCCATAGTATCGGCCGGATTGGGTACGCCCATCGAGAGGAGATCCTGGGCTCAGAAAGAAGGTTCACGCAGATCTAAGAAAAACCGGGGAAAGAAATTAGAAGAAAGGGAAAGAGATGCCAATCTGGCCTCGGTCTCATATGGTATGCGGACACCAAGATCGTCGAGTGTGAGTCCGGTAGAAGGGGGGAACGAGCGGCCGACAGAAGAGCTGTATGGGAGCGGGGCGCAATGTTGCAACGAGAGACTCGGTTCGATGAGGATTCTATAAACTTTGTAGAAACGGCATTAGCGCTCATGGTCGCCATGATCCGAGTGGGACTGTATATGCAAGCGAAAGGAGTCAAAAGGCAAGGGCCCTGCGACGACAGAACGATGAGGGAACAAACGAATGACGATCCGGACCAGCGGCGCAATGCCGAACAATGAGTTTGTTCGCTGCAGATTCCCACCAGCTGGTTGGACTTCGATTGTCGTCCTGCGGGGGAGGAAAGACAGCAGTCCCTTGCCTAGATGTCTCGTTCTGAGACAATCCAGAGTCCAGTCCAGCCCTGCAGCAGCGCACCCTTGGTCCTCAATTCAAAAGCAATGCCGGCTCTGGCCGCGAAACCATATCCGCATGAACACCACAATTCACTCACTTTTGAATCGTAAATAATATAAATCTCCCGAAAGGAAAGAGAGAGAGGTATAAAGTGATGCTGCGACGGATCGCAGAAGATCAATCGATCAAAGAGAATGGTAATCTGGGCGGCGAGGTGAAACGGTCGGGAGGGAGCACCAATTGCCGCAGTGATTTTCGTAGTCTTAGACAGATACACGTCGGTCGTAATCCACCACAGGAAGCGAGGAGTCGGAACCGCAACGTATTCAAGAATCGCCTAGCCGAGACGCACGCGAAATTCGAGGTCCTGGATCGGGGGGGTGAATCTCAGGATGCCATGATGGGCCTCCGGAGGGCCTGACGGAGCAGAGACGGCACGGAGATGGACAGAGGTAATGGGAGAAGGCAACTGGAAGTCTGGAACAACCAGGTCTTGTTTATCGGGGAGGACAAAGACGGAATTGTCGCACGAGTCGAATTTCCTTGGTGAGGATTGACGTTAATGTAACGGGAGGAGGGAGGAGGACAACCACTAGTGTGGAATGAGGTTAAGTGGTGGAAAGGAGGGAAAGGAAACGCGCGATGGATTCTGTCTAGGATCGATGGTAGAAAGATTAAAAAAAGAAAAAAAAAGTAGGTAAGGGAAAAAAGAAAAGGTATGGGATGACGACGGTGGAGATTGACAGTGCCTAGATAGACTTGAGGCTGATGGAGCAGGAGGAGAAGAAAAGAGAGGGCAAAAAGAAGGGAGTCGATCTCAGGGAGGGTCCAAGTGGAGGAGGAGACGAGAGAGCAGAGCCTGAGGCTATGAGGGTGTAGACTGTAGACGGACTTGGTTACTGCTTTAGGTACAGCTAGAGAGGTAGACAGAGGTCCAAATTACAATTAAGATCGGCTAGACAATATCTCTACATCCATCTATTATTACAAGTACCTAGTACTGTAGTGGTCGTAGGCTGCAGATGACTGAGATGAGGATTCTTCTTGGGTTTTTCTTCCAGTCTTCCAGAAGGTCGCGGGCTGGCGGCACTGCGGGTGCGGGCGTCGTCAGAGACTCGGCCTAGCGCCGATCCTTACCGAGTCGGTAATACAGTATGGTCATGGTAATACGGAGTATATTGCAATCAACCAGGCATATCTATCAGTGCACAATGGTACAATGGTACAATTGTACAAAATAATGATGATACAGACTGCAGAGTAACCACGTACTAGGTACTAAGGTATTGGCTGATGTTTGATATGAACGTGCTCAGCTCACTTCGGATCAACATCAGACAAATCACCTGCAGGACAAAGCAACCGGGACAAAAATGCAAGAAATCCATCTAGAAACTTTCCGAGTCGGTAGGTAGTACAGCGTACCTAGGGCATTTAGGCACCGAATCAAGCTCGAGCTCTGCACCTGGCAGGGCATGACTGTCGCATTGGGCAAAAATCCACCCGACCTCATCTCTTCATTGGGAATAAAACAAAAAACTTACCCAATACAATGATACTTCACATTCTAATGGAAACCACTGACAAGTGACAGGAAAAGAAAAGAAAAATTCAAGATAAAGTAAGTGGGGAAGGTGGGGAGGCAATAACGCCTGATCATGGATCAAGCCATCCTGACTGGCAGACTGCACTCCGCGCGTCTTCTAGAATGTTGGCTGAGCAAATCAGGGCGTGTCTTTTGTGGGTATTTTATCTTATTTATGGTTCGTAATTTCCTTTCCTGACGCCTACCGAGGTTCTCGTCCTTCACTACTTAGCATAAGGTAACTGAAGTCCCTGGACGGAGACGATCATAGGTTTCTATCATGTACAGAGTACATGAGAGATCTTGCCTGTCTGAGAGAATCGAAGTTCGATAGAGTAACTACAGTGTTCAGAGTAGAGAGGTTTGGTGTGCAGAGTACTGAGTACATGCAGTTAAATCTTCATGTATGACCGGAGGCTATGACCTAAGGGGCTACTGAAATAATCAAAATTAATCAATCCTCAGGGGCGCAACCACCACCCGAGGCCACAGATGTAATAATTGATCAGTGGCAAGTCATGCTAACCAGTAACCACTGACGTGATCTGATGCCACAACTCTCAGGCCTCCAGCGTAGGCGTCTTGGTGCCTTAGGTATTCAATCAATTTGCAAACTCATGTCTCTCTACCTACTGGATGATAATTGTATGTGGCGACTCCCAGCAAAACTACAGGTGGAGATCTTTTTCATCGATCGATAGATAGAGATCGGTTCCTCAGCATTTACCTCTCTAGTATCTACTATCATCTATTGATTCTATTCAGTCTGTGTAGAAGCTACTATCTACTCAGATACAGATACTCCGTATAGTCCGTACGGAGTACAGAACCTTACTACCTACAGATTTGCTCAAGTACGTCGTGGCCCCGCTCTGGAGACGGTCCAGATTCCAGAATCCCCCTAGCGTCTTCCTACCACAACTGATTTGAGGAGAGAAAAGCGAAGGTTCAAGGGATGAATACCTTGCTTGGCTGAACATGCGACCTCCTTGATCGGCAAGACACAACGGTCATGAAATGATGCCACCACATTTTCTGTTTACTAACAATAGAACACACGGATTTTTGAGTTAATCGAATAAAGCTTGTTCATCTCCTTAAAATGCTATGAGCGCTGACAAGACCCCAACCCATGCACCCCAAAATGATGATGATCTGATCTCTAATCCTCTTCCCTGTAGATATGGCTCCCCATAGAACGAACATTCAAAAGGGGGAGAACAAAGTAGCAGAATAATAATGGACATATTGGAAATGGCGCTCATAATGACAAGAAATCCCAACCCCAGTTTGAATGCCAGAAAGCAAAAAGGGAAAAAAAATAATAAACACTACTATACATTCGCAATCCGCCCCTTTGTGTATTCGGGTACCCCACGCTAAGAAAGAAGATTCTTTAAGGATGGGCTGGCGCTTGCCCCAGATCCCCCGTGCGTTCCGTTAACACCCGAACCCCTGCCAGTGCTCATCGCTCCTCCGGCTGCATTGACAGGCGTTTCCTCCATTTTGGCAGGAGGCGAACGGGGATCCATACGCGCTTGCGACACTGGGGGTGATTGTGTCGGCGCACTGAGGATGCGATCTACAGAATACATTCGCGGAGGCGGGCCTCCGTTCAAAGCGCTGAGAGAGTGTTGAGGAGAGTGGCGGACGATTGTCGCTTGTGCCGTTGGAGGTGACGCTGAGGATGCGTACGGTCGAGGACCCGGTGCATGGGACGGGTGAGGTGACGGTATGGACACAGGCGCATACGGGCTTTGATGAACAGTGTACGGCTGGTGCGGAGGTGGAGGCGCACCGCCGGGATAATGAGGTGGAGGAGGAGGAGCGTGGTGAGCAGGTGGCGTCGGATGTTGAAAGCCATTAAGCGGATGACTCTGGACGGTGGGAGGTCCTCCGTGGTATGCCGGAACTGGTAAGCCGTTGCGCAACTTACTCTCGGCAAGCTCCGCCGACCGCTGTTCATGGGGCGGGTACCATTCAGAGCCATGAGGAAGAGGGCCACCGAGAGGAGGCCTTGGGAGGGCATTGGTCGGAGGGGGAGTCGGATGCGCATGTGGTCCATAAGGATGCCCATGATATTCGGGGAGTCGAGGGGCGGGCAGGACTGGCCGCTGCGCTGAGTAGGGAGACGGTCGAGGCTCCGGAGATGGCTGGGCTGGAGGATTTTTCAGGAAGCATTTGTGACATTCGTAGAGTGGCCACTCCGCGACCGCGCTGTAATCGCCATTCAGCTTGGATAGCGCATGCTGAGATAGATTCTGGGAAAGGAACGGCGGGCTGGCAGAACTTAATCCAACTCCATTCATGCTTGAGCCTCTGCTGTTAAGGACAGCAGCTCGCCGCGAACCCTCTATCGTCCACCACCGAGGACTGAACGAGGTAGAGCAACGACAGCATTTCCGCTCCGCTTCGGGACTGGAGACTTGCCGGGGAGCACGACTTCCGGAATCAACCTCCATCTCATCCATATGTTGCTCTGGAGCCGTCGCGACGGGTTTCTGGCTGTCCTTCGTCGTGGGTGTCGAGGCAGCAGTGACAATACCGTTGATGGCGGAGGAGCGCCGAGTTCCGGCGGTCGCTGCATGCTGAGAAGTATTCACCGTCTGTTGTACATATGCTGCTCTTCGAACCGTCCCGGGCAAGGTCAAGTCTGCCTGCTTGTACGACTGAACGTATTGTTGGAGTGCGTTCGAACCGTCTTCTCCGGTCACCTCACCAATCTGGTGAAGGCCGGATGAAGGAGCGTGATGTGGACACCAGATGCCCGCTGTTGCTGCTCCCACCTCCTCCCCAAGTCGTATACTGCTGACTGTGTCCCGTCGGGAACTCTTGACTGGCGTAATGTTGAACCCGAAGGTGTACTGTGCCTGAAACGCACAACCCACATGAAAGCGGGCATTGCAGCCGCTGTGGCTGCAGGTAACGCATGCACCTTTGGTTGTCTTGCAGAGCTTGCACACGTCCCTGTACCTGTCCGCCGCGATAAGTCCAAATCCCTCCGCAGGCTCAAGCTCTTTGGCATTGCCGAACTTGATCTCTGGGGTCCAGACAGCACACATGACATGAACCCAATTGTTACCGGCAGTTCGCTTCAACGGTTCTCGTGGACCAATTGGCTTGCCTACAGCCTCTTGCCGTTGCCGATACAGCTTGATAGCCTCCTGCACCATCTCCTTCTCGAGTCTCTCCTTCTCCCGATCACGATCCGTCTTCTTCTTATGCGATACCTTCGGCGCCTCCATCAATTCATGCTCCGTCCACGTCACGGGGCACAGAACGCATTCGTAGCATGTGGAAATCATGGGACTTCGGTCGTTCGAGCACATATCACACAGCCACTTCGCACAATTACGCGATGGGCTGACTCCATAGCAGTTACGGTGAACAGTCAAACGGCAATCTCGGCACGACAGGTGCTGGTCGCCCAAAGGCTCCAGCCTGTTGCAAACGGCGCAGGGAAGTGTTTTGGCCTTTGGAGGATCCGGAACGATTGGTTGCGGCTCTGGCGCTTTCTCCGGGGGCGGTTTCTTTTTCGGTGCCGGCTCGACCGATGTGGCAGTCGAAGTAGCTGTGCTCTCTTTCTCGTTGGGCTTTGCCTTTTTCTTGTTGGCCTCTTGCTGCTGTACTTGCGGGTTCGCGTTGACTGGCACACCGATCGAGGCCGCAGTGGCTGCAGTCGAACTGTTGATACTGATTGGTGTCTCAGTCGAGAGGAGGAGCTGCGTCAGTAATTCCTCGTCGACTCGGCGGCGCCAGGACTTATTGCCGCTCTGCGCGATCTTCTTTGCAACTTCATCGACGCTTTCCCACTGGATTCCGTACTTTCTCCACAATAAAGCACAGCGAATACAGAGAGCCACCGTGAGCAGTGGGCCCTTGTCCTTCTTCGATGGCTCGCTCGGGACCGTGGTGCCAGGCGGAACGCCCGGGGCGCGTCGCCACTGCCGCGAAGCCCGCGTGGAGCAGAACTTGCATTGGAAGCCACGCTTCTTCTCCGCCGCTTTCTCGGTGTCGAAGGCCGAATCATCGTGGTCGTCGGCCACGTCATCCACAAGTTTCGAACTGGCACTGTGCCGTTTCGCTTCTCTTTTGCCTTTTCTGCCCTCGTAGCCGCCCCAAATCTGCCGACCACGCGGGGTCTTCTTCCACATATAGTAGAATCGAACGATCTGATAATGGGGAACTGTACCGACGTGCTTGGTCACATTGCGCAGCTCTGAACCGTACTTGGCAACGCCCTGTTCGAACAACTTCACTTCCTCGGGCCGCAAATGCGGTTCCTTCAGATCCTTGTATTTGTTTTGCTGTTTCAGTTTCGCGAGAGCGGCCTCGGTATCGAAACTGTTCGCGTAGAGAAGCTCCAAGGCCTTATCCAGGAAATTTGTAGAGTACTTCTCCACTCCTAATTGAGGTGCGATTTCCTTGGCCCGTTCCATATATTCGTCAATGAATTTCTCTCGTTCAGCAGGACTGAGTTCTGCTCCAGGCGCATCATCTTCGCCCCGGCTCGGGATCTGCGTTGCAGTGGGCATCTTAAACAATATCTCGGCAGTACGAGTTGGCTTGCCGTTGATTAGAACTGGCTCGTCCTCGCCGCGTCGCACGTATCCAACTGGTTCATCCATGACCCATTTGGGGCGGTTCGCAATTTCCTGCTTCGCTGCTTCGATTGCTGCCTGAGCCTCTTTCGAAAGCTTCGAATCTTTGCGTCCAGAGCGACTCAAATATTTCTTTTTGATATCAATCGGTTTGGCGTACTCGACGGGACGACCAGGCCACGGGTTGACAATCGCTTGATGCCGTGGTCCCAGTCGAGAACTCGCTCGAGGATAGATACGGTCATCGTAATCGAGCGCATCTTCCACCCGACAATGAATCCCCAGATAACGGTAGGGCCACATGCGGGCTTGCGCAATCTGTTCCTTCGTCGCTGGGCGCGGATGTTCCTCCTCCGCCGGAGCAGGCGTGCTGACACTGGTACCGTTCGAAAGACCATTAGGCTCCTCCTCTTCTTCTTCGGCAACTTCTTCCTCTGCTTCGGTTGCAGCTTCGCCGATGACGGGCGTGTTTCGAGCCTCAAGTTTCTTTTCCTGTGCTCGGCTGCAAGCTGCACAGGCCCATGCAAACCCTCGGGCGGGTTTCTTGGTGAGCACTGGGCGCACACAGTACATGTGATACGTATTGTGGCAGACAGCGCAATCAACCGAGTCATTGCTAAAAGATGAGTCAGTGGCAAACTCGAAGAATCCTATGGCTCTATCAAGAAGCGCCTACCTCGCGGCGTACAAACTGCATCGCTTGCAGGTCTTGACCGCACTAAACAATTCTTTCCGTTTCCCAATCTCCACTAGGATGAACTTCCAACGTTCGTCGAGGACCTTCTTGACATTTGCTGGTACATTGATCACCTTCTTGGTGGGAACGACCTCGTAGTAGCGATGAATATACCGGTCAAACATCTTGTCGTACCAAAATGAGTCCTTCGTTTTCCGATACGCATTGAAATCGTCTATTTCCGACAGGTGCTTGATCTGACATTTTCCACGCAGCGATGTGAGCGGACACGTGTCGGAATGCATGGAAGCGAAGACAAGCCTTGTGTCTGCGACGATGCGATGAATATCACGAGGTCGATAGTACCAATTAACTCGCAGCGCTTCGATGGGTCCATTGGGTTTATCTTTCGACGGAAGAAACTCCATGATCCGAGCAAGGTAGTACGGCTCGCCAGGAGGTTCGCAAATAAGATAAACATGATCTGAATGCATCAATTTAGCAAAACTGGCTGACCAGTCATTGTATGTTGAATGACTTACCATTCACGGCGAACGTTGTGCCGTCATCGGCAATTAATTTGCCATCCTTGAGGTAGGGACCACGATTCTCGAAAGAGACCATGTTGGTCTCAGCCAGGCTGGCGTCCGCGCTTGGAGCAGCGGTAAAGACCTTTTTAGCCGCATTTCCGTTTGTGGAGTTCGAGTTCGTAGAGCTGGCCGGTTGTTTACGTTTTCTCGACGAGCTTGAAGACCCTGCTCCATCGTCTGGCTTCGCAGAAAAAGAAGACGTGCCAGGAATCGCGTCCTTGGCGGCCGCGGCGTTAAGTCCATTTACCGCAGTTAGGCTCTTTCGAGAAGTCGATGATGATGGAGCCTTCTCGCCGTCTAGTTTGACACCATTAGTAGTGCTAGTGGCAGCTGTACCACCACTTTTCTTTGATGATTTGGATGCTGAGGGTGGAAGCAGTTCGAGGTCCATGTCAATGTCGCGATCTTCAGCGTAGTTGGGGCGAGGCGCATTGCGACCCCTGGACCGAGTGCCATAAGGCGCAGGAGTGGCGGAGGTGCTGGGCGGCTCCGCACCCGCAGCCTCTGAAGGAGTTGCGCTGGCTGTCATGGGTTGCGATAATGATTCATTCGCGGTGGCGTTGCCTTGGGCGGTGGAAGAATCCGCGGATCCCCTTCGGGATGTTTGACCAGAAGTGGGCATGCGAACTGACGGTGAGGTGGACTTCACGTGTTGTTGTTGATGATGCTGTTGCTTCTGGGGCGGCGACCTGTCCGAGGCCATGACCAGCCCTCAGAGCGGGTAGAAAGTTGAGGTGAAATTACACGGAGCCTGGGGTGGCTGCAGCGTACCGCCAGTGTTGCGTAGGTGGTAGACGTGAAACTGAAGAACCTCCCAATTTGGCTTGAACACAGAAAATAGTAAGGTTCAAATACGGGCCGCGACGGAAGGACGATCCCTCATCAAATTTGGGTGCGCAGGGAAGAATGAATGAAAGCTGAAGACATCCGAGCGAACGCAAGCCGGACGTCAAGGGGGAAAAGTGAGTCGAGTCCCGTGATGCGAATGCCTACGCAAAACAAGTTCGGAAAGGGAAGAAGACTTGGGTGCGAGATGGAAAAGTGGTGCTAGGACCAGTTCCCGCAGGGGTGTGGGAAGGGTCAATCGCGCGTCAAGAAAAAGTCGGAGAGGCAAGACTAAGAGACGCAGGATATCTTGAAGATCACGATCGACACCCTCCAAAATTGGGCCAAGGCGGGTGTCTACCAGACACCGGGGAAGACAACCTCGCTGAGAACCGTTAGACAAGCCACGAGGGGAATATGGATGGAGATATGAGAGGAAGGAATGAAAGGGAGACGAGAAGGTTGAGGGAGTCCGGAAGACCGAAATTGATGACGGGGGGTGTGGTGGAGAAGGAAGGGAGAGAAGAAGAGGAAGAAGTAGAAGAAAAGAGAGAGAGAGAGGATAAAGTTAAAGTGACGGAGGCAGAAGCAAAACAAAACCAAAGCCACTTGGGTACCGTAAGTAGGTTATGAGTCGGGGAAAGACTCGTGGGGTGAGTGAGCAATGAAGAGGTAATATGGGCCAGTAGGAGGACGTTTAAAGTATGTATGCACGTAGGTCCATAAGGTAGAGTCAAGACAAATAATGAATGGAAGTAGAAGAAGGTTTTACCTAGGTTGGTACTTGGCTAGGTCGTGGTAGTGTCTTAGTACTCCGTAAAGGAAATTATTAACCCAAACCAGTACAGGACCAGGATAACACTGCCTAGACCGGACGTTGCGAAGGAGAGTTGTCGGGCAAGATGCACGATAAGATGGCAAGGTACCGAAGCGGTAAGAGTAAAGCCGGTAGGAAAGAAAGAGGAAGAAGGCCAGATGAGTTCGTCGAGTCAAAGGCACGAGGGGGTTCGTGAGGAGGACGACGGCGATGGTGACGATGAAGACAATGCAGGCGGGAAGGAGGAGGATCGTGATAATAACGAGAAGAAAGAAGAAGAAGATGCAGGCAAATGAGAAAGACAGACCTAGAGAATCAGGAAATCCGTCTAACTAGAGGACAAGAGGATCCCGACCAGACCACGTCCCTTTTGCCCCCCTAGTCCCGATATGTTAATATGACGGGTCCTCCACCAAAGGACGAACCAGAGGAGATTTACTACTACCGAGTACAGCGTTTAGCCAAGGATGTTAGGAAAAAAGAAGAAGGGTAAGGAGAACTACAGAGAGCGAGTGAGTGAGGCGGGAAATCCGAAGGTGAAAGAGCCCTTGAAGACTTGAACTCCAGTATGTACAATCGTCCTCCCTATCCTCGATGATATTTCCTGACTCGGTTTGATGGAGAGATTGTATCATACAAGATTAAGGTACTACTACCTAGGTAGAAGCTGGGTTGTTCCAGTGTGCTGGCTGATCCAGCCGCGCCGTTATGCTTGGTATTTGCTCTTCCTTAGTCGACTTCTGGTCTTCTGGTTCTCTGCAGTCTTGTCGTTCATATTAAGGCACTGGACACTTAGACAGACCAATTTTCAGTACGGAGTAGAACTCGATAGCTAAACAGAAGCGACTATTATTTTACACACCAACTATCTCCTGGTCCCCTTGCTCAGTCTTAAGGGTTAAGGCGGCTGTTGACCCGTTGGGTGATCTACGTATTGGTGCTAGCGGGAGAATTTACTCATGTAGGCAGGTCTAGTCTAGTCGTTTATATGGGTGGTTCCCGCTGGGTTTGTTTGATTTAGTCACCTCGAAAGGATTGTGTGTGCGTGTGTCTGTTGTGGGCCGAGCCACCCGATGCAAAGAATGATGATGCTGGTTATGATGATATCGGAACATGGGGCCATGGAAAATAGTAAGATAATGCATTGCAGCATCCCAATATCTATCAAGTTATTCAAGTACAAGAGTGAAGGATCCCCCCTCCACAATATACAACGTACACCACATAAGCCTATAGGTAAACGATCGGTGAAAACCTGGAGGTGATCCGGAAAATGTATGGTAAAATATGGGAAGTGAAAGAGACGGGAAAAAGTCTCAGTCTAGGTTGTGGCTGGAATGTTGTCACGTAGGGCAGCATGTGTGTTGGATCTGATCCTGGCCTTCTCTCCGTCATCAACACCTGGTCCTGAAGACGCCATGCGACTTTGTTCCGCCTTCTCAGAAAAATTAAAAATCCCTGGGCTTCCTCGAGATACGATATGATGGACCTATTGATGGCGATCGCCTCATTGGAAAAAGGAATCCAGTAACGTAGTGCGTGGTTATGCTCCGCAGTCGAAACGGCCGAGAGGACGGAGAGGGTACCCTGGCATCCGAGGAGTCGATATAGTCGCACAGGAACTTGGTATCATACATACAGCTAGAATTCCATTCTACTGAACAGAGGAGGATATGTATGAGCAACAAATGTGCAAATGATGGCATTATAAGACGATAGATCTCCCAATCTTCATCAAGCATTAATGTTGGACTAATGGACTATCAGAGGAATCACAGAATGATATAGGAGGCCAAGGTTCCCTCTGGAAACTAGGAAATAAATTTCGAACTTTTGTCTGGTATGGCTGGGACCCCTCGCACTAGCTACTATCGATCCGAAGAATGAATAACGCCTGTGTGGACAAACGCCACTTTCAATACAAACAATGACAACGAAGGATAATCCTTAGTCCTTGCTCAGTCTTCGGATGATTCGCCTGTAAAAAGGGGAGAGGGGCTCCTACAGAGGGGTATCAGACTCTTGTACGACCGAATATTGGCCCCAACCCGAAATGAAGTGATAGCTGATGATTTGGCTCAAATAGTCAAGCGAGGCCTTCGGAACGGCGTCGGACTTGACTCTCCGTCGGATTATGAAAGTAAATGGTTTCTACCTAATAGGCTGACCACCCAATGTTGAATGCTATGCGTTATCTCGACGCTCTTGGTTGAGAGAGATCATCATGTTACCAGCGCGAACTGCTCTATCTGTGGCTTGGTGCAGGGAATCGGTGAAATGCATTTGCTGGGGATCCCCCGCGGCAGCGGACTTTCGGCTGGCTCCATAATTAGAGAGTCTTGGCTGGAACTAAGGTATTATTCGACGGAAATGACTGCGAACAATTACATATGACTTGTTATTTGAGTGTTATCCCGATTTCAATCTGATTCAGAAATCTTTCTCTAGGGACAGTCAGATTTATATTACTCTTAGGCTGGGGAAAATGTATAATCATGACTACCTACAAACCTTACGGATTCCATGATACCGCTGGTTGTCTGGAGATCATAAACCACGTCAGACCCGGCCAATCATAGTCCTCATGCCACGATAGCCGATCATTTGCTGCTCGCTAACGTTTCTGCCGGAGTCGCCACCATTATTGTTAGACATTATTGCTGGTTCGAGCTCTTCGGCCGGGGTCAAATAGGATTGAATGTTGAGGTCAATCAGGTCTGAGCTTTCTTCACTTCTTTTCACAGACGCCTGGTTCATGAAGTCATGGCCCTCATGGGAGTTCTGATCGAATGCTTGCCACATGCTTTACCTTGGTTCATTGGTAGTATAAGATCTGAGATGCTCGTATTTCTTCAGCCTCCTGTTCGTATGTCTGGTGGCTAAATCAGGAACAACTCATGGTCAAGATTGCGAATGACTTTGTGGAGAGTTGCTTGCCGCTGACCGTGGCGATGAGGTGTACCATCCGCACCAGCGTGTGGGCTGAGCAATTTATGGAACAATCGCAATGATCGTAGTCTTGCCTTGTAGAATAAGAGACACTGATACGTTGGTGAACAGACAAAATACTTGAAGTCTAAATATTCGGCTTCACTCAATCACATTGTCTCTTGTCGCAGTGGTGACTATCGTGAGCGAAAATATATTCCTGGATTGACACCGAACACGGAGGAGATTGTGGTTTTGCTATCCGCGGAAGGGCACCTCGAGCCACCTTATTAAGTCACCTTGGATCTGTACAATAAGAGGTAATCGTCAATATTTGAAGTAAGAGGACTTGAACACTTCTATGTAGTCTCCCGTGTCCTCGTTGCGCTCGCAGCCATTCAGGAGCCCAGGGCTACGGAGTAGTGGCGGCAGGTACGGATGTGTATGCCTGAGGGACAAAGTGGTCCGGACTTTCTTTACTTGTTTATCTCATATTGCCGCCCCTTGAGTTCTCGTCGAAGCGCAGGAGAACAGCTGCGTCCCGGACACTCTCATCCCATACTTCGTAGAAAGCATTTATTCGAGGAAGACCCCATGTAGCAAAGCACAGTTACAACAGAACGGAGCGCACATCCGATAGAATAAAGAGGACTGAAGTGGGTCTTGTTGATGTTCCTTATTATGTCTTCTAGAGAAGAAGAGAAACAGCAAAGGATCTCAAACGCGATTCAATGCTGTCATACGGTCATACCTTTTCAGCAGACTTGAGTGTTCTATGGGAGACTCGACAGGTGGACTTGGTACCTCGAAGCTGGGAATACGCATGACCATGCAGTCTGTTGGCAGTTACGGTGTGCATCCACACCAGTAGTTAGAGTGGCATGTCATGTGCACCAGATATTGGATGGTAGGAGCTACACCACCCGAGGTACTCTGTACATATTTTGGATTATTACATACTCAGTCGCTCTTCAGATTACATCCTTTCAGGAAATCTATTACCGCATCGCATATGGGAGTGAAATACTTACACTAAGAGATAAATTTGGAAAATCCTGCTCATAGGAACAATTCCCATCAACCTAATTTAGAAACCACTTTAATGACCGGAAGCCACTGTGCCACATTGAGCCTTTTAGGCGACCGCATAGCCAAGCACAGATGATGATTCGTCAAATCAGGCCCGGAATGCTTTAAGATGGAAAACTATTCTGATAAGCTCTTATATTCCATATTAATAATGTCTGTGAAGAAGAGGATTAAACACTAATTCCCAAGTTAATGAGCTGGAAACTGATGCAGGAGAAGAGATACAGCACATGGCCATAGAGTCCAATTCCCTAGATGCTCATAACCGTCTGTGCTCAACCATAGGTGTCCAACCTGCTGGGCTAGGTAAATAAGCCATTTCATAGAACCATACCTACTTTGTCTAGCGTGGGCATTTACTGAACGGGAATCATTGGATACCAATTTACTAGTGCTATCTGGTGGCTACTGAGTACTGGCTAGGTGGCCACTTGCGGATCAGCAAGTCAGTATCTAATTAGTAGTAGCGTGCTCCGGTTGGCTGGACGGGCCTGATCCAGGAACGTTCCGCCCTGCAGAGTGCAGATGGTGCGCAGCAAATTAAATGAGGATTATTAAGTGCCTTGGATCCTTAGGCTCAAGTAACCGCCATAGCTGCCTTATCGCCTTAGGCTGCTATTTTTCATATCCGCGACTGCAGTTTCCCGAAACTAACGCGGTGCACCCGCGCTGTTGCCTTTGATGCAATTATCTTCAGTGCGAGTAAAAAGAGAGAGAAATGAACGTGATGCTTCTCAGGAGATTTTGATTGATTGTGATTTCAAACAGGTTAAATGGTCAATATGTCGGAGGAGATTGGACAAGTCTGATCCAATAACTCAGTGCACCAACTCTATTGTTTGGGGCCCAACCGTCAGCATCCTATAGCGCCTCGGATTTCAGGACCGAGTACTTGCTAAGCGTACACCGCACCGTGATTCTAGCATACAATACAGATGCTCAAGGGATGTCGGGGCAGCCATTCCAAATTCATGGCTTCCAGACCTCCATCGATGTCGCCCGCCAGCAAACTTATGAGGTAGCCTCACTGGCAGGACAGAAGCGACTTCCGGAGCAATCACCGAATGACTCTTCCAAGGTCGCAAACCTGAAGCAGGGCATTGATCACAGCAACACTGGTTTGTTGGACACTCGCGTGGTTGACTTCTCCCGTCCCTCAGTAACTCCTCAGAAAAATCGACTGGTCGCAAGCGAGATTCGTCCAGTGGCAGCCGCTATTCCCCCAGGAGGCAGCCAACCAGGAAGGGCAGACAACGCCGTACCAGGTTCCAGTCAAAATCCTCTCCTATTTCTCAAAAACCCCCGATACAGACTGCCGCCTGCGCTGGTGGCCAATTTTGCTGCTCTTGGGGTCACCAGCATCTACCCGTGGCAGGCGTCATGTTTGCTCGCTCGTGGACTCCTCGAAGGGGAGCGGCATCTTGTTTATACCGCGCCTACTGGAGGGGGAAAGTCCCTCGTGGCCGATGTCTTGATGCTGAAGCGCATCATTGAGCATCCCTCCCGCAAGGCGATCCTTGTCCTTCCGTATGTTGCACTTGTTCAAGAAAAACTCAAGTGGCTCAGACGCATTGTGGAAAACGTCGAAAAGAACGTCCCTGATGATGATGACGAAGCGGCCCGGTCGAAGCCATATTACCAGCGCTGGAAGAAGCTACAGAAATCTATCCGGGTCACAGGGTACTTTGGTGGGAGCAGGACCGCTGCCTCTTGGGCTGACACGGACATTGCCGTCTGTACGATAGAGAAGGTTTGTCTTGCTCAGAGGCCATCAAGTGTTGGACTGAATATTGACATGGCATTCCAGGCAAACTCCTTGATTAATACCGCGGTTGAAGAATGCAGTATTGGAGACTTGGGTGTCGTCGTCTTGGACGAATTACACATGCTGGACGATGAGCATCGTGGGTATATATTGGAGCTATTGGTCACCAAGTTGCTCCTGCTGCGACAAAACATCCAGATTATTGGCATGAGTGCCACCCTTTCTGTAAGTGATCACTTTTGTATCTTGATCGATGTTTGCTAAAATCAGGATAAGAATACGGAACTGTTGGCGGACTGGATGAATGCAAAGTTCTTTATCTCTACTTATCGACCGGTTCCAATCGACGAGTACCTGGTTTATGAGAACGCTATCTACCCTGCTGCGACTTCACGACAACTGTTCCAGACCATCAGTAGGTTGAAGTCGATAAAGACAGTTTCCCTAACGGATACTATGCCACCACACCGCATGATACAATGTTCAAAACACCGAGAGCTTGGAAACCCCATGACAAATGCAATGGTTGCTCTGGCCGTCGACACTGCTGCGGCAGGGTATGGTGCCTTGGTATTCTGCGGGAGTCGGCAAGGTTGCCAAATCAGTGCAGGAATCATCAGCGAAGCCATGCCTGCAGTGTCTGGATTGGAGGCCGATGAACTGAGCAAGAGATTGGACCTCCTCGCTGACCTCAGAAGCCTTCCCAGCGGCCTCGATCCAGTTTTAGAAAACACCATACTCAAGGGTGTGGGATTTCACCGTAGGTGCTACCTCGCTGGCTTATGTCAATGGCTAACTCGGCTACAGACGCGGGAATGACCACTGAAGAGCGGGAATTGATAGCTCAAGCATATGATCAAGGAGTTTTGAAAGTTATCGTGGCCACATGCAGTCTGGCAGCGGGTGTTAATCTTCCTGCGAGGAGGGTGATTATTAATGGAGCACGCATGGGCCGAGAGTTGGTTGGACCGGCGATGCTGTAAGTTGCCTACTTTGACTGAGTGACGCGAGCTAACGAGAGTAAGACGGCAAATGTGCGGACGAGCGGGCCGTAAGGGAAAGGACAACGCCGGCGAGACGTATCTAATATGCGGAAAAGCTGATATAGAAGCTGTTTGCGACCTTCTCGAAGCCGATATGCCGGCCATTGAAAGTTGTCTAGCACCGGAGAAGAGGGGTCTAAAACGGTATGTTGTCTCAAGACTGCTATACGGACAGCTGCTGATGTATTGTCAGAGCGCTTTTGGAAGCTATTGCAACGGGGCTGGTCTCCGGTTGCGAGGCAATCAAAGAATATGTGAAATGCACTCTATTGTATCGGACGATGGACAAGAAGATTGCCTATTCGATTATGCATTCCTCACTTCAGGAACTAATTGACGAAGGACTACTAATTTTCAAAGAGGATGAAGCGTACGAGGCGACAAAACTTGGACAGGCCGTAGTGGCCTCGGGGTTCGCTCCCGAGGACGGCCTTTTTGTATACGAAGAATTGAAACGAGCCTTACGGGCCTTTGTCATGGATGGTGACATGCATGTTTTCTACATGTTCACACCGATCCAAGTGGCGATGAATACCCAGATAGATTGGCTCATTTTCCGAGAGCAGATCGATAATCTTGACGAAAGTGGTCTGCGGGCGCTGCAGTTTGTCGGTGTGCTGCCGTACTTTGTGAATTTGATGTGCGCTGAGCCTCCCTGATTCTGTCCGTAGAAGAGATGGGGCCACTAACGGTTTGCAGGGTCCAGAGCGGAGGATTGCTAAAAGGAGACAACCCAGAACAGACTAAACAGGCCACTATCTATCGGCGGGCCTATACAGCTTTCCAACTGCGCGACTTGAGTAACGAAGTGCCACTATCGACAATTGCGAGCCGCTACAACATCCCCCGTGGCAATGTTCAGACACTAGCTCAGCAATGTCACGGCTTTGCGGCTGGCATGGTGAAGTTCTGCCAGCGCATGGATTGGGGCATGCTTGCTGCGGTTCTAGATCACATGCGCGATCGACTGGAAGCTGGAGCGCGTGCAGACTTGCTCGAGATGGCCCAGGTCACGTATGTGAAGGGCTGGACGGCGCGACTGCTCCGAGAAAATGGGTTTCGGAACTTGCGAGATCTGGCGGAGGCAGAGGCGAAGGACCTTGTCCCGGTACTGATGATGGTATGTCGTTGGTTGTCTTAAGTATGCCTGGGGTTAACCATCCGCAGGTGAATCCTCGCAAAACGCAAAAGAGCCAGCTACATCCCACAGAGGCTGAGCGATATAGAAAAAAGCTGCTTGCCAAAGCCGAGATTATCGTGGCTTCCGCAAATAAGATCTGGGGTATGTATAGCCAGGCTTCTGATGCTCTTGAATGAATGCTCAGGTCAATGTTTAGAACGCGAGGTGCAAGTTGACTTGGATGAATGAGCCGATTTAGTGTGGCTGTTCCCTGGCGCATATCACCCAAACTTTCGACTTTTTTCGAAGCCGCTGGCATGATGAACTGTATCATGGCCGGAGCAGGATTCGGAGTGGTACGGGGAGCAACTCCCTTAATTTCTGGCATTTGGAATGGAGAATTTGTGGCACAATCTTCTTGGACATATCACTCTAGTAGGTGGGCATAGGATTGAATGGAATAAACTCAAGAGGGTATCAGAAACAAAACAAACACCAACAATCAGACACCGTTCAGAGCGGCCTGCGCTTGGATGACTTGACCTTGATCAACGAAATCCACCAGGACAACGTTAGGATTCCGAGCGTAGAGAGAGCTGCACAATGCACTCTGCGCGCCAATACTGCCACTACCAGACACGGCATTGGTCAGCGGTGCCCGCAAGCGATCCGGGACCAGGATGCCCAGGACGTCGACGTCCAAGAAGTGATTGACGATGTACATGCGCCCAGCGGCCGAGGCACCGGACGGCCGGTTGATGCTGCAATCTGGGAACGTCGGGTCCGTTACACCGTAGGGCGTCTCAAAGTAGTAGCTAAACTCGTCAAGGATATACGGAAATGAGGTCATATCGGCGCCGTAATCTATCCATGTCAGTCGCACATACATCGAAGATAGCTGATGGTATACTCACCCAGAAACACCACCAGCCTCTTCCCCTGCTCAATCAACGCCCCCAGAGTCGGCCACGCATCGATGGCCAACGGCTGCGGACTGCTCCCCGGCACAAACGCATAATCCCTCAACCCGGCACCACCAAACGCCTCATCGAACATCGACACAGGCACACTATCCCCATTCGTCAAGAGCAGTGTAACGACCTGATCCGGATGCGCATCCAACCACCCCTTAACCGTCCCCAGAAACTCCTGCAGCGTCCCCGCGTCCTCGAGCAGGCAGGACGTATGGCATAGCCGGAGCTGCGTGTCGCTCTCGTCGAGGCTCTTGTGGGTTTGGCCCTGCAGGAAGCGGATGCCGAGGTCGAGCTGGGCGTTCACGGCGAGGTTTTGGTTTTGTTGAGGCAGGGGGCCGACGAAGGGGCTGTCGTGCGCGCCGAGGTAGGTGATGTTGGAGTAGGGGCGTGTGCAGTAGCCGGCGTTGCCGTTGCAGGTTGTTGGGGGG
>JACBAD010001841.1:0-29901 GCA_014281905.1 Aspergillus hiratsukae | reverse complement strand
CCATCAAAAAAAAATACAATAAAAAAAAAAAAAAAAAAAAAAAAAGAAAATAGAAAACTCAAATAAAATAAAATAAAATAGTCGAAATATTGGTATCTTGACATTGCCGCTCACGATGACGATGGAGACAGGTGAACCAAGGTTATGCAAGGCAAAAAGAGTATGAGGCAGCTTAGCAATTGGATCAGGGCTAGACAAGATCTGTCGTCGGGGTTCAGGCCTTCATTTTCCTCCTTTCTTTTTTTCTGCCTCCGCAGTGGCCCAATTAGAGGAACAGAACTATGTAAATTCTAAGTAGGTAGTGTCAGATTCTCAGTCTAATACACATACTTGGCTAGGTACACAGACAGACAGGACTCGGGATCTACAAATGTCAAATACGCAAAGCAACCACAATTAGAATTGGTCACGTTCACTGGGAATTCCTGCACCGCCACCTGCAAGAGCATATTTAGGGCACTCAAGATTCTTGGAGGTATGAATCTATAAATTGCAGGATCCGTCAGCTTGTTCCATACGACCGAGCATCCATGGAATGATGGAAGCAGTCAAGAAGTCAAGAACAGGGGGGTGGGAAAAGAGGCGGATCCAAGACAATCCGATGATCGTGGTGGAAGTGGATACAGTAGCCACAAACTAAAGACGACCGTCTCTTCCTTCGTCGGGAACCAAAATGGCAGCCAATCCAGCCATGATTAATCGGGTAAAATTGCGTAGAAGGCTAAAGGCTAAGAGGGGCGCCAAATGGCTGAAGGAGGGGAAGGGGCAAGAGAGATTTGGAGTTTAGAATTTTACGACTTGGGACAGTTGGAGTCTTCAATTGAGGCGGAGACTTGCAAACTTCCGCACAGGGGGAAAGGTATCAGTACATACTGGCAGAACAATTATGAGAGACATTAACATAGGAAGTGATAATTGAGAAAATCGGAAATGAAAATGGGATGCTGAAAATGAATTTTCAAGTTTGAGAATAATTCCTTTGAGAGCCCTACCAGGAATATCCCAAGCAAAGGGTTGACAGATGGAGCCAAGGATCTGGGGCTGCCCTTGATTAGGTAGTATCCTAGTCTGATTGAAGCACCCAATCTCGATGGTCTATCTAGAAGGTCGCGCTGCAGAGACAAACGGCCCTTCACACATTGCAAGGAGGCTAGTAATGATAATCTGTGTGTCACAGGTGGTTTTCCACATGCTCGTTGGTCTGAAAGGGATCGAACCAGGAGCACAAACCTGGTCCAAGATCCATGGCTTACCAGTGCATCAAACTATGCACAACAAGTATGCAGTTGTCAGATCGATAGATCTCAATCGGGAACCGATGATTTTTCTTAGTCTTGCAGTTGTCGGCGACTCGGCGTGTCTATTTCTGTTAGCAAAATGGAGACATTCCCCGTACTGAGCTGCAATCATTGATCAGAAAGCCCGAAACTCCCCTCATGCCCATTTGATTTGTTACCCGTGGTACTAGTATCCTTCCAGAAACCAACTAAAAGACTCTAGTATCTCCTAACTTTTTAGGCGCCTTAACCAGCATTGCTAGTGGCAGGGTGTGGTTCCTGATGTTTGGACACCCTGTCATTTATGGGACTTCTTGCCCCATAGTCTGGGATCCCAGGCATAGGACTCAGGTCTTTTGAGCCTAGGGATGGTGGCGCTCAAGCCTTTGCTTCCCGAGTTGTTGTCATTATTGTGGTTCCTAGCAAGATCATCAAGTAAGATAGATATTAATTATGCAATGTTTTGATGCGATTACATAGGAGGAGTGAGGAAGAACTGAAGAGGGAGAGAACTATTCCAGAAGGCTTTTGAGACAAATGGCCATTTAAACGTGGTCGCTTATCTGTAATCAGTGATCAGATTCAGATAGTATGGGACAATAGGTTAGTTGGAACGGTGGCTGACATTGTTTCATTAACAATGCTAATATTACAAGTCCACCAGTGGAACCAAGGCTGCAACTGGAAATATGGACTCACAAATGGTTTTGACATCTGAATAGCTGTCGATAGTATTCAGATACGTACTCTGTACATACGAGGAGTAGCGGAAAATGAAGAGCGATCGCCATGCCCCTCGCGCTAGACCCACTTGGGTGATTGTGTCAGGAAGACACGGAGTCTGGAGGAGTGAAGAGTGAGGACAAGCTGCAGATCAGGATGTTAGAGATAAATAAGCAATCCAGATGAGATAATAGTAAGATAGAGTAGAGCGTAGATTGTGGACAGAAACATTGACACCTGAGATGACAGCTTGTATAGAAAGAGGACTGAAACTAATCATGGTGCAGCTGGAGTAGTCCAACAGGTATGAGAACCAATTGTAGAAATCCACTTTTTCCCAAGCCTTCATTTTACCGGTTCCCGCTGCAAGTGGAAGTAACTGGCATGAACCAGCCGATCGACGGCCCAGAGCGTCGCATCGAGATCGATCGGATAAATGTGGCAAACGAACAGATGAAGAAGGCCGCGAGTTGGCTCACTGATGGTTGAGCTGGGGATGGATTGGGTAGGTTGGGTAACTTCGGTGACAGTCGAAACCCTAACTTTGACGTCGGCCGGGCCTACTGTCAGACGAGACGAGACTAGACCGCATCCGGACATCCCGCCTCCCAACTTCCTGGACAGGGAAGGACTGATCGCCGAGGTGTTCCTTTGTACTCCGTACGCGCCCCACCTTCCCTGGGATTGAGCTGCAAAAGCCTGCAATAATATGTCACTTATATGTGTTGTACCAGGATCCACGTCGTTGTCTTCCCCGTCACTGTACATTAGTTACATGCAGTCCACTGCACATCATTCACATCCTGATCATCCAATTGCTGGATAGGACCGCTCTTCATGACACTGAGATGATGGAGACAAGATGAAATCGGAGGATCGTGCGGGAAGAAGCGTCCTTGCATAATTCTCGAATTATCGCACTGCTGCCTGGCAACTGGGCTCCAATAATTGACCGCACAAGAAAGGGGCCAGGTTAACGCACGATAGTTATTCCGTTGGCAGTGTGCTGCCTGGATCTTCGACTAAATAGGAGCCTCGCATGAAGCTGATGAAGAGTCAAGAAGACTGATTGGTGTGACAACTGTGTGTCCATACTGTGTAGTAACTGTACGCGCAGTGAAAACAGGAGGTAATATGCAAGATCCACCGCCCCGTGCATATGAGATCTCAGCTTATCGGCTAGGGGTGGGTAGTGAAACTGACATGCGCCCATACCATCCGACATGGAACTATGACCAGTGGTTATGCGCTTTCATTGTCAAGAATCAAAAGTAATGGAGCACTTTCGTGCCTAGGTAGTACTTACGCACCTGGCCATCACCACCTATGACTTCTGCGGCCTGTACAGACGAATGATATGACGTGCGCGATATAGGCCATCATTGGCTGCAACAAATTCGACTAAGGCAGAGTCCCAGAACCAAGGGACAGCCGTCGTTTGGGTCTCTGGGTATCTCGAAATGGATCTGCTTTGTGCTAAGGTGCACTAAGATCGTCCGATGTCCAACTTGGAGGGCCACATGAGATCAGAATCTCACTAGTCGGGGAGGATACAACCATGGAATCAGCCAAAACAGTACCATGAACTGCTTCGATTCGCCGGGTTTCACGACCTAATAAATCCAAGTGGAGTGCTTGCACAACTGCGGAATTGCGGATAATCCCAGGTGACAGGAAAACCAAGCAGATTCGATAGGCTGCGCCGATCGGGAGATTCAATTTCAAAATTTCCAGATCAGCCATATCGTTCTTCAATGATCGTAAGACATAGACAGATAGCAGTTCAATGCTTACAGCGAATTTAATAGTATTGACAACGGTGGTGGAGATCTGTCACCCACGAGACATGAGTCCAAGGGATCTTCTCGCTAGTCAATATCATAGTCATGGCTATCCTAATTCTCGCAGTCACAATGAAGTTCCACAATCCTTGGTCACGAGTAATAGACATTTGGACCTTACTTGTTTATCCACGCTCTACAGCAGATGTGAAAGTACAGGTAAGGGTTGATGTGGTATGCAGGACAGTGGCAGGAAGCCTCAAATCCCGGATCGGCCTCTCAACTCTGAACCATTCCATAGTCTCATACTCCGTAGATAGGGGCGGATTTTCTGGGAACGGTACGTACCTGATTGATCTATTGCACCAATAATGACTTGATCCAGAACCGAAATACTGGTTCTTGTTTCTGAAGGGCAGACGGTACTAGGTATGTTCCAATTGTTTATGCAGCTGGCATAAACCACTGCCCAGAGTTCACCGACATTGCTAAGAGAACTTGCTACAGAGGATCGAAGATCATGATCAACTCAGAGAGATGGTCAAAGTTTGTGTCTGGATAATGCTGGGATTGTTCACTTACTCTGAATGGTAATAAACACCGCGCAGAAATCTGAAGCCTTTGGTACAGCCAAAGTGATTGGAGGTGGCGCCGTGGCGGACAGCCTCTTGTTGGATAAAGTTCGACCTGGCAAACCCTCAGCCCCCGTTGATAGTCAGCTTGCTTTACTTCGTAAAGAGGTGTCGGAATACTCAATCATGATCAGCAACCACGAGATGATTCGCGTGAGCTATTTTATTTTACTTTATCTTACAACTGAGTTTTGTTTATTTCGCCAGTTTCAGCATACGAATCGCAATCCTGACGGTTCATCAGCATGTCAGCATGTCAGCATGTCAGCATGATCAATGACTCTTGGTAACGCTAAACTTCTGACAAACGAAAATAAACCTAATGAGATTCAACCTTGGCTGATTTCGTATGATGAACAAGGCTGATAGCGGATGCTTGAGCTGAACGACGATGTCCTGGCCCCTTTTCGAAATTTATACGACGGCCCATGATTAGTGCTGAGTATGTTCTTGGCCGGAGGTGCAGTGCCTAGTTATCAACAAATGTCATCTAGGGCAGAGGACAAAGAACTATCTGTGCCTTAGCAGCACATCCACACTGGTTCCCGGTGTGGGTGCGCCTGGCAGAGATACAGAAGAGTGGCAGAGTAGTAGTATGGATTCTGTTCCGCTATAGTGGTTGCATTGCACTTCAGCCCTGAGGTACTCTGTGCTTTGTGACTCCATACGCACTCTATATCTTGGAACAGAATTCCAAATATGCAGTTTCTTCGCTATTTCCAGCTGCAGGTGACGGGCTGGACAAAGAACTGACTGCCTTTCCGCCTGTCTAAAGTTAGGGGAGAACCGGGGACTCGGGGACTCGATCGAGGCTGAGATGGAGCCTGACAGGACGCCAGCGGCCGCTAGCTTTTTACTCCGTAGTCTTAAGTAGCTTCAAGAAGATATCATAGTTCCTAGTCAGTAGATACGTTACTACAGTGGGATAACAGGTAGGGGATACTGCGTACCTTAGGCTGTATCTAGGTACTAGATACCTACTACCTAGATAGGTGTAGCGAGTCTAAGCCTCTGAGGGAGGCTGCCAGCCTGCCACGGCTCACAGCCCACAAAGCCACTGCCAGGTGTACCCACCCGCCAGGCCTCTAGTCTACATAATATGTACTACGCAGTCAGCCAGTCACCCCACAAGAACCAATCATCACAGAACACTCAGATCGTGCATGGACGGAGTAAGCGTGCAGATCAATGCTAGATCTTGCAGAATGAAGAATTTAGTCTACCATCTCGAAGACGGGATATGATCGGAATGTTCCCTGCAACGTACTGCATGCCTACTCCAGAGAATTGCTACCATAAGAGATGATTGGAATGAATGGTAACCATATTGAAGAAGGTATTATCTACCTACTGCCCAGCAGAACATCGTGTACATCTACCCGAAGTTTCGGAACGTAAGGTTGGAATGGTTGCAGCTGCAATTTGTCATCTTTAGCTGCCGTGTCACCTTTCTCGACCGAGAGCATTCCTGGTACCTGGGTTCGTCACTCTCGGCTGCTTCGAACCGGGCCATCCCCGCTACGCCAAACTCACGCGGATTATCCTGCAGTTGACAGAAGAGTTCTTGTCATTATCACATTATTATTGGGCCTTCTTTTGCTGTCGAGTAAGGCAGACTACTTATCCCGAACCCTCCACAATAGACAGCCAGCACCTTAAGATATGCCTTTCCCGGGAATAGTATGAACTTTGAATTACACGTTGGTCACGGGTTGTTTTATACTGCAGCGTACATCTCAGACATCTCTTGGGCTCGAATATCTATTGAACGTTTACAAGTTACTCCGTATTATTCCCTGAACGATTACTTGTAATTACGTTCCCGGCCAAGTGGGCTGTTGACATCATTTTTGGATTCAAACAAAGCCCCCCGTAGATAAACTACTCACTCTACATGGGGATTCACCGAAGTTTTTCCAATGTCTCGATATATCGAGGTTTCCCTGCTGGGAACTCGGGAACCTTGAATCCAATAGTTCGAGATTTATCTCATAGTTCGAAACATAGCTGGCGAATCATCCCCTCTCGAATGAACCGAACTTTCCCCGCCTCGCACTACTTGCTGGAATAAGACGCAGTAGGACGGTCAGAAACATCAGCCCCGTTTCAATTCCGAAACCTTGGGTACCTGGGTTAACTTAGCAGTGGACTTGGTGTTCGTCGGGTCACACTGTACTCCATTCTCCGTACTAGTCTGTGACGTGCGGATGATCGACGGCTGATTTCCCTGCCGACACTGACAGGAGTTCATCAACTTCATGATGGTCTGACGGCCGTTTCCAGGTCATGCTTCTTGTTTCTGAAGCCCTCTGTATCTGAGACGATCGGCGTGGCATGATCATCGATTGTTCATTCCCTTACGGCTCAAAAGTGAGAACTGTGCCAATTGTGGCCTAGGGATGAGTTGTCACCACGAGAGCCACGTTTTTTGATCATGATCTACACAATACTCGCTGCCGGCACCGAGGAACGGTATTTGTCACGGTACTTATCGGCTCCAATTCTCTGCCGAAATGAGAGACTCCTACCCATTTGGGGGGCTTAGGTCAGGCTGGTAGCGACGGGTATTTCAATATTCGAGTCTCTTGATGGTTCACCGACTCTCAGTAGTTCAGTCCGACGAGCCTGCCCCCTGATCTCTTTCTTTGGAACAGTTTACAGGGCAACAGTGTATCTGAGAGAAGTGAAACCATGAAGAATGCGGGGCGTACTGCCACTGGAGGTTTCTCCTACCTGTGCGGATACTACATCCGATACATGGCATATCGCTACCCGTCCTTTATCCCTGATGGGTTTCCATATCTGGCCACATTCCTACATTCTATTAGTTCATCGGTGTATACTCCCCGAGTTCCTTGCAGAGCATGCACAAAAATCAGGGCCGTGACGGACTAGCTGTTTGAGTTTCTAGCAATTGAGTCTCCAACGAGACCCCTGCCTGATACATTGTCGGGATTTCCGCTATGATGCACTGCCGAGATCCGCATAGATGCCAATCTGAGTAAACAAGATTTCTCCAGACGCACATCCTCCCGACTTGTTTGCTAATTTCTTCTCAATCTCCCTACCCACAGACGACGTTGGTCTGTGGGTTCAGCTTCGATGTAAGGACGTGCTGAATGATGTGCGTTCCCAAGTCCCTGCCCTGTTTTGTGCTTCTCCCCACCGTCTACCTGCGAGACCAGGACCAACCCTCGCTCGGAACTCGCAAGGAAGTCCTCTATCATTGCACCAAAAGAGGAACATGGCCACAATGCATAATCGCTGCCCTTTCAGAACTCTCTGGCGATCATCCGACGAGCGCCAAATTGGACGAGTGAAGTGTTGAACAACAATTTATGAGCCATATCCCACCGATCTGGTTTTCTCAGGTTTGCATCGGAAGAGCCGGGCGGGCGAAACAGACAGAATAGTGCCGAAATCAATCGTTCGTGATCTTTCGTTGAGAGATACGTCGGTTCATTTTGATTGCGATGGTTGTTGTCTATTCAACGCAAACACGCTCTTGTCCTTGTCCAGACATGCACTATGGACTGCATCGCAGGTTTTTGCAAAAACAGCTTGGCAAAACCGAAGGCACACAAGTCCCATGGGATTGTAGTTGTTGAGGAAACTTTCTGGTTTCTCTGCACTTCTCGTCCCATCATTCTCGATGATGGGTCTCGGTGTACTGGCCGCTGTTTGATCTCAGTTTTGCAGCAGCCTTCGGAGAAGCCCATATTCAACAGGCCGCAAGTGGGTAACACGGACCATTGTAACAAGTGATGATGCTTGACTGCTGTAGTAATTCTTGCAGTCATGTCCATATGAAGGAGATTATCTTTTCCGAGTGCGGCTCTAAAGGTGTACGGCCACACTGTCTCCGCTACAAGCGACGGAGCCCACGTCAGAATTTGAGAAGAACGATACTTGCGATGCACTATCCCAATTCTATTCGACTGCTCAAAACACATGATATCCGTGAGCGTGTAACTAGCGCTCAGGATGTCGCGAGACCTTCGAGTACCGACAAATGTCATGGTGAACTTGTTGGCTGGATACTGGGCAGCAGGCAGGGTGCGTTCGTCACTCCGGTTGACTCCATCAATACTGCATGAGGAGGTCGAGATTATTGTGCAGGAAGCCTATATCGCAGTATTTATCGCAGAAGGTAGCACCTCGTTTCCATTCAATCTAGAGTCACAAAGTCCTATGCTAAACGTACGAAGATTTTTCGTCCTCCGGATGTATCCATCAGCGAGCAATACTCGCTTGAAGTAAGCATTTCGACATTTGTGTTTCAGCGCTCATCCTCTTCTCTGAGTGTGATGCGCGTCCGCTTCCAGTGTTCGCTAAGACCCTACTTGGGGGATGGGAAGGAGAGAAATTGAGCACTGTCCACCATGTCCATTGCAATCCACAAATGTCACCTCGTCTTCGAACTGCCTCGCCAGATGTCCAATAGGGCCTCCGTCAATGAGACCGAAGAAGAGAAGCGTCGGAAGCCGGCGTTGCTTTCTATTCCAATTGCTTGTGGCCCTCAGGGTCACCAAGAATGGCGAGGTGGTCGAAAACGAGTAATGCCTGCACTTGCTGGGCCATTCCAGATGGATTCCGTAGGTATAGGATCTCGCAGGGTGCGGTCAGTTCAAACCTGCGTATACGTATCAAGGTTAGCATCACTCATGGTAATGGGCAGGAGCCATTCAATGCAAAGCTTGAGAACACGTTACAGGACTTTTGGCCGACGGTATCCGGCCAAGATCGCTCAATGGATGCAAAAGAAAAAATTTTCTCTGTTCCCTCTGGGCGTTGCAGGATTGGGACGAATTGGCGCTTCTTTCCTAAATGCATTAGGTAAATGCATTCTCCCAAGCGACACTGGCCAGGATCACAGTGTTACACTGGCTGCGCGGAATGGAGTCGTATGTTGCCTGAGGAAGCGAATATCATGTGTCTAGACCCTTTCACTTCTCTTCGATTGACAGTATTTATACTCGCGGACAACCACAGCGGTAAGGGCATCTTTTCTACAGAATGCCTTCAACATCCAGGTTATCAATGCATATCAATGCCATTGTTCTTCTCTCCGACGAAATTCGTTCGATATGACATCCGTTCCTGGGCTAGTCTACATACAACATGGGCTTGATGCGCACTGATCTCGGCCTATCGGTTTCCTTCTGTCATCCAGCTGAAGCTTACCTTCTCACTGGATGTTGAAAGATTAGCTTCACACCACCAGTCACTTGACAACTGGCTGAGGAAAATGATCGTCGATCGCCAAAGTTTGCCAGATAAGTGAGGGCCACCTGATGAGCGAAGGGTAACAGAAATTAAGTTGGACCTTGGTTTGCAGTACGCACCATTTCCCCTCAAATTCCTCTTCTGCTTTTCTGCAGTCAGAGCCCTGCTGCCTTGCAGCAGTCTTCGAGAAAATACCATGATCAGCCCATCGAGCATCAAGCAATCAGATTGACAAAGGACAATTTCCGACTAACTGTCGGATGCAGGTACAATGCTCGATAGGGATTGCGTTATCTCTACCGTCGGAGCTCTCCGAAAGCCCTCAGTCATGCTGATTTGCGATAATATCTCTTGGTGTCGGGGTTGTGATATATGATCTTCCGTTTCCAATGGTCAATTGGACGCATTATCGCGCGATAGCATGTGAGACATGTCTGTGCAATGCAACCATTTTATCAAAGCTGTGGGTTTACGGAGTACTATGTGAGCTGCCAAGGTCCACGCCAATTGTTTGCAGCGTGTCAGTGGTTCCACTTGGACAGCATGATGGCAGCGAAGAACGAGGGCTGGCTTGGCGTCTACCGCCAAATTGAGTAACTATTGGCTGGCATTAATCCGTGCAGGGGACTCTCGCCTGTCCTCTCCTTTAAAGGCACACTAAGCATGATTCCTGTTCTTCAAGACCGCCAGTTCATGCTCCAAGGGTCTTGTCCAACCAAATAACTCACACAGACTGGTGAGGAGACTGGCACATGTTAGCGGCAGGAACTAGGGCCAAAATGCGCCTTTTTCCGTCACGCTCAGACATCTGCTCTCGCTTGCGGCTTGCCACCTTCCAGAATAAGCTATGGCCCGGTGGCCGAGGTACAACCCTGCGCTAGAGATTGCTTAACAGCGTCTCGACACTTGCTAAAGCTTCTTGGCGTGTCTTCCGGTACCTTTCCACCAGGTCGGCTTTGTGTGTTTCCACAAATTGAAAGTAAGTTCGGAGAGTCCTTTTTCCTAATCAGACAAGAGTTATGATCCATTATTGGCTAAAGTGGCCCGGAGTCTTCACTTTCCGTCACCGATATTCTGTCGAGAACGGGCTCCATAAGACATAAGTCCTGAGACCTTCATGCGGGGATCTCGGTAACATCCTAGCGGCCTATTCACATAGGATCCACAAGTCACCTGTTGATGTCCGCGGCTTGTCGGGTTGGCCAGGGCACAGAATTGACCAATGCGACTTTACGACGTGGTTTACATTGGACTGTCAGTCCCTGTGCTGCGCTACTGATCATTAAATCCTGGAAAGTGAAGGCTGTCATCAAGTACCTGACCGTGGGCTGCAGCAAACAAGTGCAGAAGCGAATCGGGATTGCAGGTGAAGCCATGACTGGATAACTACAATAAAAAGTGACGTCTCTTCACAGGACCAGCCCGTTCAAAAGCTGCTGGACACGAAAGGTACATCAACTTGTATCATTATGCAACACCCCTATTGGGACGGAGCGAGATTAATCTCCGACGAGGCAATAAGCGGCAAAATTATTACCGTAACTAGCCGTTTTATTCCACTGTCAGAATCACAGCATCTGAGGCCTGGGAGAGATAATGGCTATCTTCGCGCTGGTTGGTTCGATATAGATACATTCGGCGACGATCGCGCCGTCGCCAGTCACCAGTCATGCTTTGCAATCGCAGACGCCCCAGGCTGATGTTCATGATCTCCCCTATCCGGTTGGCCATACTAAACTTAGATGCTGGGTCCTTTTCAGATCCACAAGAGTGATAGTGAAACAGAAGAAACAGTGAAAGGAAATTGGATTAAGGATGATTAGATGGGACCAGAAACAGGCCATCGAAATCAATCGCTATCTCCACTGTGGACAGATTAAGACTCAACCGCCTTATCCAGCATCCAGACCCTCCGCAAGATTACCATGTTTGATGATCAAGATAAGCAACGTCGTCTATCAACAAATCAAAGTATCCTAAACAATGTCTTGATTCTTTCCTCCTTTTTTCCTTTTCTTTCTATCACTAAATCTAACCCCTCATTGCTCTGGAAGCGGTTCTCATCGGATGCAGGAGGATTAAGATGGCGCATGTCAATCAACCCCTCTTTGGCTGCAGCCTGCAAGCATCGCTACCACCTTTCCTGCCTGATTCTACTGTTCTAGAAGCCCGCTAGAGGCGCCTCTTGGTTGCATCGGGCTCCTTGATTAGCTTTTTTACCCCAGGTCCGAGATAGGTTGGCCGGCCGTGGCGGCGCAGAAACCAACTTCCAGCGGAGTCTATTTCGTCAACCGCCAGCAAGCTAACACCATTTCATTTCCCTAGCCCATCATGGCCTGTTAAAAAGGCAATTGTCTCGCTCCACATATCCAAGCTCCTGATGATTTGCACTGGATCTTCGTTTTCTGGACTCCCACTCCTGTCTGTTCCCTCTCCACCTATTAGTCATTGTCTTTGTTGATTGCGGATCCATCAGTCCCCAATCTCTGATGCCATGACGCGCACCACTTCCGTTGAAGATGTCAAATTTGAGATTCCCACGTGGGAGAACACGAACGTTGATGTCGCTGACGGCAGCGGCCGACCAGAATCCAGTACTAGCGGCGACACAATTCGTCCAAAAGGTCGCATTCGGCGATCAATGACGGCCTGTAACACTTGTCGCAAGCTGAAGACCCGGTGCGATTTAGATCCACGCGGTCATGCTTGCCGCCGCTGTCTCTCATTGAGGTTCGTAAGACATCTTCAATTTGGCCCGCTGGGATCGAAATTTTGCTAAACGTGCTTCCCTCGCAGGATAGAGTGCAAGCTGCCTGAGACAGCTGAGCGCTTTCAAGATAATGCTTCAATGTGGTCGGATGCAACGGCGGCTATTCCGTCCATTGAAGAGCGCCTGAATTCGCTGGAACGAAGTATGACGGAAATGACCAGCATGATGCGACAGATGATGGACCGATCTCCCAGTATATCTGGCAGCTCGGTCTCCATGTTGACAAGGAGCGGTACCACCGACGACACCGCTTCGATTGAAGGAAGTCAATCATCTTCCTTCGCTCCTAGACCTATTCGCCTCATTCAGGACCTGCAGTCCGACTTTATGCGAGAGGCAAATGTCCTTCCTGCAGATTCGAGGTCACTCGGTGACCCCTTCAGCAAGGGAATCATCGACCCTAAGTTATCTCAGAAATTAATTCAATTGTGTGCCACACCCTTCTCCGCGTCTGATTTTGATCTGTCTTGAGAAACTTCCCGCTAATCTACTCGGCTTATCGCAAAGATTTGTCGATCATTTTGGGACCTGGGTCTCGATCGACAATTCGTCCGATATTCATAATGAGTTGAGAGCGACAGATCCGTTGCTCTATAGTACAGCTTGTTTGCTAGCATCTCGCTACGTCCCCGGTATACCATCATCCGTAATCCATGCTATGTATCTTCAGATACGACATGCAGCAGTCAACGTCCTCTGGAACAATCCACCCCTTAAGCACGAAACACTTCAGGCTCTTACTCTTCTTGCCTTATGGCCAACAGCGGTACAAAAGGAGACTCCTATGGATAGTTGGTTGCTGAGCGGGATCTCGATCAACCATGCTATTATTAGCTTTGACTTTCTCAACCATGCTCCTGCCGAGCTTATTGTGGACAATGACATGGTCGCGAAACTACGGTTGTGGAATGCTCTATGCCTGACTCAGCTACAGTATGTTCGTCATATTCAAGGTTTTAAGCGATATCTGCTAAGAGTCTCCTAGATCTGCCATTGGAAACGCTCGTCCCTTTCACATACAGCAGAGGTACCTGGAGCATTGTCCACGACTTCTTGAGCACCCAGCTGCTACATTTGAAGATGGAAAAATTGTGGCAGAGATCCAGTTGTATCTGATCGCGCTAAAGCTGCAGAATTTCAGCCACCGCATGCGGCTGGGTGACTTCGAGTACGAGGAAATCGAACGCTGGAAGATGGAGTGGGCACATCTCTTAAGTAAGTACATAACCGTTGATCATATGTCATAGAAGTGGACTAACTGATTGAGCAGCTGGCGAGCAACACTCGACACTCGAGCTTAGCCTCTGGTATTGCCAACTACTACTCTATCGAACCGCAATAAGATTCCACTGGGAGTCCGAACCCCTCATCTCAGAAATCCTTCGTAATTCGCGCCTCATCCTCTCAAGATTCCTATTGTTCCGCTTTCCAAACGCACTCGCCTTCCCAGATCAGATATACTACATTGTGGGCTACGCCGCCCTGAATCTCTGCGACTTCAACCCGATGGATCCGCTCATCGACCAGGTCCAAACCTTCCTGCTTCATCTGTCACCGAACGAAGATCACATCGCCTACCGCTTCTCATATACCATCACAGAGCTCAAGCGGCGGTGCGCAGCTGGTCCTAACCATAACCCCAATAGTGCAGTCAAAGGCGCGTTCGGGGATAGCCGGAAACTGAGCATGGGGCAGCAGATCCAGTTCATGAATCCCCTGATGGATACCATGATGGCCGAGTACGGTGGCTTGGAGCATCTCTTGCCCGAAGTGCCGCCGCATTCCTTGCCTGATATCCTCGCCAGTGTAGCCGGTGAGCTGCAGGCGTTTCGGACAGCGATACTTTGATTGCCATCGTATATGAACTTGCATGTAATGAGATGAGATCAATATGAAAGCGCCTCGTGTGCGAGACAGCCGTCCGTAGAGCGGCAGTAATGTATTTTGTTTATTCTTCCACAGTGTGAAGCAGGCTTCGCCTCCTGACGGCAGACATCTTCAAAGACTCAAAGAGTGTTATTTATTTAGCTTTGGCTGTTTTAAACTCGGCTCTGACTTGGGGCGCGGGGTCTCATCACATGTACTACTCGATTACTGGAGTCTATCGATCGTTCGATCCTCTGTTGGAGGGTAACGACTAAGATAGGAGAGTTCAGGTCTCAATTCCCATAATCTGAGTCCTCTTTTGAAGACATTCCTCTCACTTAAAATATGTTTTGTCTTTTGATATGTGATTGATTGTAGCCGTACTAGTCGGATTGATCGATATAAATAAAGCAGCCATGCAATTGACGATTATATATATATGTATACAGCAACCCCAAAACAGAACATGCACAAAGATCCAATACCAGTGCAAATCCCGGAGAAACCCGCTGCTCAAGAACAGATTGTACTTCCGATCAGCATAGCCGTTGGGTAAAACACCCGGGGCAAGCCATTAACCATTGGAACGGGGACCTTCCCGTCTGAGTCTACGGTGACCGTCGCGCAGGAATAGACCTCAGTTAGCTGCTGGCCGGCCGCGTAGCCGGTTCCGCCCAGCGAGAGCGTGTAGGACCTCCCGGAAGCACCGAGGTTGGAGAGGACGGTAACGACTTGCGCTCCGTCGGTGCCTTTCCGCATGGCGATGGTCGAGGGATCTTGGTAGATGGGGTTATTCTTGGACTGAGTTAGCTTGGTTTTGGTTTTGGTTGTGTATTGTAGTTTTGAAATGGAGAGCTGTACCTTATAAGTTACGTACGCCGGGTCCTTGGTAATAGCGTGATTCCGGATGGCGTTTGTTGTCGCGATGAGCTTGTATAGCTCGCTGGTGGTCGAGTAGCCGGATAGCCAGACTGCCTCGCGGTTTGCGGGATCCGCGCCGCCGCTGTAATGTTGCTCCTGGCCGGCGTAGATGATTGGGATCCCGTCGGAGAGGATGGTGAATGCTGCGGCGTTTTTGGCGAGTGCCATGTCGTTGGTGTACCTGTGAGGGAATCCATCAGACCGCTGGACTGGCGGAGTGTCTGGGAAGAAACTTACGATGCGAACCGGGGAGTATCGTGGTCTTCCACGAACGTGCCCAACAGGGTTGAATCGGCGCAGTGCGATTTGACCGTGTTGATCATATTGTAGAGGTCGCTCATACTGCCGCTGGTGGATTGGAAAGCTTTTAGAAGCGGATAATACCTGCTCTAGTTAGATGCGGGTGATGTACAGGTCTCTATGCGTGTGCCACTCACAAGGGGTAGTTCAGTACCCCGTCCAGGACCTCTTGGTAGGGGCAAGTGTACGCAGTGTCTCCATCAAATACCTCCCCGATGCAGTAGACGCCCGCAGCGTCGTTGAATCCGGGCCAGAAATCTTTCTGGACGTGCTTCACAGTGTCAATTCGTAGGCCGTCGACTGTAGCAATTGGCAATAGGTCAATCCTTGTCTTGTGCAGACACGAGAGCGCATTCTTACTGGAATAATTCGACACTAAAGAGCCCACCCAATCGTACCAAATCTTCCGGACATTCGATTTTGTAGTATTAAGATCCGGCAAAGGAACAACGTCGTCTCCCAGCCAGCAATCTTCCACGCTTGTCTGATTATCGTAGTTGCTGATGAAGCAGAGCGGATGGAAGTAGGTCTGAGAATTGAAAGGCTTGAAAACACTATAGTCGACCGAATTGCCTGCACCGGCATATCCCTGTTTCATCAGCAAGCAGTAATCCGAGGGCTGAACCCAACGAACCATGTGATTAACGACAACGTCGAGCATGAGATACATGCCCCTGTCGTGAAGAGCAGACGCCAGGGCTTTCAGGTCGTCAGCCGTCCCATAGTTGGAATTGACCGAATAACTTTCCGAGTCAGCAGGAACCGATACCAGTGCGGGGATGACTTGATGCTCACATGTCTTGCTGCCAGTACCCGTGGTATGCAGTGCCCTCCGATGTATTCTGGGGAAGTTGCCCGGTGACTGGAGTTATCCAGATCGCCGTAAAGCCCATGCCTTGTATATAATCGAGCTATAGTGTCCCAGGTTGGTCATTGTTATACTCTCAATTCCACAGTTTAGAGACCGCTGCTGACTTGTTTGATAATGCCTCGCCAAGTACCACCACAATATTCCTGTTTCACGTGTCAGTGCGCCATGGCCTATGAAGGAGGCTCGGTGTAGCTGACTCGAGCACTAGTATCACACGAGGCCGTTGTGGAACCGTCAGTCCGTGCAAATCGATCCGTGAGTAAGAAATAGATGGATTGGGACCGCCATTGCGCTGGAGTGGCCGCGAAAGCTGTCCCAGCAAGGCAAGCGAGAATCAAGAACCAGCGTATAGGCATGTTGACCGTGCTATACACTAAACAGTCCGTAGTCTCGTCTCTTGTCACGACTAGAAAGAGCCAGGTAGGGACTCATTGGGGGGCTTTTATAACCTCAGACAAAGATGAAGCAGGATGTCGACAGACAGTAGATCACCACCAATTGCGAATCCCACCCAACTCGATCGTCAACAATCAAGAAACCTCACGGAATATCCTCAGAAGCGGACGGGAGTGCCATTAAGGATTGAAATAAATCCCCTGTGAATGTCCGCCCCTGGTCATCTAGCACGAGGATCTGCCGGTCGGTATTCAGTAGTTTGTGGACTACTGCATCGCCCTTGCAGCTTCGACAGAGAAAAATCAACATCAGCATAAGAATAGAGCAGCTGATTCGACGCCACATATGGAAAATGGACCGGTCGCATTTGGCACCGATAGGCTGACCTGGAGAAGTATGTATGCAGGCAGGCAGAGGAGTCAGCTGGTTGGTCTCTCGCTCTCTTGCTGTCTTGCAGTGTGACGGCTGAGCTTCTCGTTTCATCTCCCTTTCCTCCCCTCGGTCATCATCACTCTCATCCACTCAAGGCACTTCATCGATAAAAGCATGTGAAAGCTGTTCGTCCCCCTTGATGAAATGAAAAGATGAAACACCGCGGCCGAGCGAAACGACGACGAGGCAGTTCCTGACGATCGCCATAGCGTCTTGACCACTGCCAGCCCTCCCTCAAACCCCGCCGAGATCGTGATCCCAGCAATACCAACACCTCAGACGCCGGATCCCTTCGAGTCATGGTCAGCGGCGGAATCTTCGTATGCCCTTGATGGTGTGTTCAACAATATCGGACCGAGCAGGGCCAAGGCGACCGGCGCTGGCTCTGGCATCGTCGTCGCTAGTCCTAGTCGAAGCAATCCGGACTGTGAGTGGTTATTTCCTCCGGATCATTATGATTCTTCATTTACTGCAACCCTCCAGGCTGACCTATGGCTGAGACTACTATACTTGGACTTGAGATGCCGCTCTCACTATCAAATACCGATTCTTTTGCCGCTGATAACGACCCTGCACTCCAAAGGATCATAGAGGATTGTATATACTCCCAGTTTGCATTCAAATTCATTCGGAAGAGCGTTGCGGATGGTAAGGTTATCTGGGAACAGGGGCAGAATCGAGCATATGTGGTGCCGAATGAGTGTGGTGCTGTCAATGCGACGATCAATGCCGTCTGGAGATTGTGATTCATTCCTCACTATATATGTGACCAAGATCTTATGAGCTTTTCGGGCTACTGAGCGGCTTACACATAAACCTTCTGTCTCGGGTTATGACTTTCGATAGTATTCGTAATTGTCCACAATCATGAGCTAATGCTTAGCTATATAAATCGGTAGCTATACAAGCAATAAATATTCCGTCCCACAACATGTGAACTACCACTTCAGAACCCAATCCTCAGCCCAGGCGCCATGGGGCGTCATGCTCTGCAATCCCTGCACAGACAGCACCTTGGAGGTAGCATTGTAGTCCACCGAGCCAGGGTGGACATTGCGGCCGTTGAACGTCACAGCAGAAGGCTTCTCCGCCACACCGAGAACAGTCACCTTATCCAGACGGTTTTTCTCCTCCCAGGTCCCCTTGGCCGAGACCTTGATCCTCGAGGCAGTAGCCTGGAACTCGACGTCGAGGGTGGAGGAGGGGGTGACGCTGGTTCCGTCGTCGAGATACAGCGAGCCGGAGGCGGTTTGCTTGCCGCCGAGAGCGGCGAGCAGCGACCAGGGGGTGTTACGGGCGTCTCTGACCGTGAGGGCGGGTTCCTGCATGGGCAGGATGCTGCCTCCGCGGACGAAGACGGGGATGTGGCCCAGGGGAGCGGGGATGGTGGTGTTGACGCCGGGTTTGGCGTCCACGGCTGTCTGGTTGTACCAGTCGTACCAGACTTCGCCCTTGCCGATGCCTGGGAACACGCCCTTGACGGTGTCGACGAGGGGTTCGAGGACGGGGACGACCATGATGGAAGGACCGACCATGAACTGGTTGTCGACGGCGGCGAGGGACGGGTCGGTAGGGAACTCCCAGGCGAGAGCGCGCATGACGGTCGAGCCGGTGGTGTGGGCCTGGTGGAAGAGAGTGTAGAAGTAAGGCAGGATGGAATAGCGGATCTTCATGGCGGTCTTGGCGGCTTCGGCGACACCGGCCCAGCGGTAGGGCTCCTGGGAGATAGCCCCGAGGACGTTGTGGTTGCGGTAGAAGGGGAAGAAGGCCGACAGCTGCATCCACCGGCTGCAGAGCTCCTCATCGGTGTTACCGTTGAAACCGCAGGTATCCACGCCGAACATGGGAATGCCGAACAGCGAGAAGGACAGACCCTGCGAGATGGAGAAGAACATGGAGCCCCATCTGGAGTTGTTATCGCCGCCCCAGTGACCGGCCCACTTGCCCGAGCCAGCAAAGGTAGACCGACCAATGATCAAGGGTCGCTTCTCAGTGAAGACCGAGCGTAGTCCGTGGTAGGTAGCATTGAGGATCTGGTGACCCCACAGGCTGTGAACATCGTATTCCTGGACATGATCCACATGGGTGGAGTTGGGAGAAATGGCGTGAACGGCAAGGTCATGGCCCGTCTGAACATGATTGATCACATAAGGAGGGTAGTTGACATTACGGACGCCCGGCGTAGGCGTCGTCCGCAGATACGATGTAGAGGTTGACGTAGGGCCGGTTTGGGTAGCAGCATTAGCGGAAGCCTGACTGGCAGAGGCGGCGGAGGCAGAGGCCGCCTCGGTAGAGTTCGTCACGTTGAAGGCCTCGGGATAATCGTAGATGATATTGCCAGGTGTACCGGGAAGCCCGAAGGGTGGGGCCACAGGGTTCAGATGTAGCTTTCCTGTTCCACAGCTGCCAACGCAGAAAGAGGATACTTCGCTCATATCAATCCAGATGCCATCAAAGGCAATCTTCTTGTGCCAGGTGACGAGTTCGTTGGCCCAAAAGTCAACTGCCTTGGGGTTGTGCCAATCGGGGAAGACAGTAAAGCCAGGCCACACGGCACCAATGTAGAGGCTGCCATCGGGGTTCTTGATAAAAACGTCATCCTTTGCCCCACGAGCATAAGTCTCGTACCTGGAATCCAAAGTTCATGAGACTTGACCATGTAACAAAGGGGATAGCATGACAAGGACTTACGCATCCGATGCATTGTCGGGGTTGGGAATATAGATTGCCGAGTCAACGATAGGAATGTAGTGACGCCCCGACTTGTGCAGTCTGTCGAGAAATTCCTCGCCTTCCTCGTACGAGAACCGTTCGGGATCGTTCTCAAAGTCACGGTAATTCATCATGTAATCGATGTCGGTCCTGGAAGCAATGTGAATAAAAGAATGGAAAACATGTATAGGCTCAGAATCAGACTGACCAGATGTATTCCAGAGGAATCTCAAATCGCTCAAAGTTGCTGACCACTTCCTCGACTTCAGACCAATTCCGGTAGCCCCAGCGGCACTGATGAAATCCAAAGGCGGTGTACTGCTGCATTGCAGGAAGCCCAACAGTGGAGAGCTGGTAGCTCTTTGTGACGTCCGCTTGCGTGGGACCCGAGTAGAAAGTCAAATCGATGCTACCACCGATTGTGCGCCAAGTGATGTTGCGGGGTTGCAGGAGAACTTCCTGACCATGAGAGTTTCTCAGAAAGACACCGTGAGAAAATGAATCATAATCCTCCGACATGTCCGCCTCGTCAGTATTGACAAGCGAGTAGGACCCATCTGCGCCTTTGGTATAGTATCTGGTGTCCAAGTAGAACGGGTGCTGTCCATAGATATTACTGAAGAGGGATTGTGAGCTTGTCGATTTTCTTCATTAGGTTTCAACATGGTCAACAACATACCTATCGATCGGGTCTCCCACATCCGCTGCATAGGTGGTTAGGGTCGCATTTCTCAAAAGCCGCAGCTGGGCCATGCGCTCTCCCAAACCGTACAGGTTGTAATCCTCGGGCAAAGAAGAGACCAACTCGATAAACTGGTTCTCAAAGACCAGGACAGTGCCCTCGGTATCGAAGAGGACGTCTCCGGTAGCCTTACGAATCACCTTGAGGTTGAAAGAAGGTTCATTGGACCACTTCACTTCAAAGTCACTTTGAGAGGCGGACACGCCAGGGCCCTGAGCCCGGGGCACCAAGTCTTCCGAGAGAAGGTACCAAGAAGCGTTGGAGGCATCCACGTAGGTAGGAACAATTTGGATATTCAGGCGGTCATTGGCCAAATAATCCACCGTCAGAGACAATGAATCGACGTCTGTACCGTACACGTTGCATGGTTTGCCCGCCAGCTGCAGGCTGGCGCTGAAACCTTGAGATGTCTGGTGCACATTTGAGGCCGTGTAGCCCGGACAGACAGACTGCGCGTCGACGGCCAGAGGGTCGTCGATGTTGGCGATCAATTGAGCACCAATATCAACAGAAGCTGGTAAGGTGTATTGCGCGTTTGTTGAGGTTGCGGACGTACTAGGCGCAAGCGAATGGCTGGCGCCATAGGCCGTGGGGAGGAGCCAAGCACTGGCGACGAGGCCCACGAGGCTGAGCATGGTGAAAGTCTCAGGCAAACAGGACCAAACCGTGCTATTGCTGATACTAGAAAGAAAATTAAATGTCACTCCGGCGAGGGATCGTCACCTTTATATCATTGCCCGCTACGGAGCACATACGTTCGAGAGCGAATTCCTGTCTTCGTGACGGGACCCCGCTTACATTATTCCTGCTGTGCATGGAATGCTGACCAGACGGAGTGACAGTAGAGACTCAGAGAATATCCTGAGATACTGATGAATTACTCCGTCAAATTCCCGAGCAGATCTCCGCAAAGAACACCCCAGAACTGGAAGCTGGGACGGGAACGAAGCTTCGCCAAAGGTCCATGATTTAGAATCGGGCTTCCTATTTTGGCTGTGTTGCTTGTCCATCCTAGGCTCGTGCGGGGGCTTAAGGTCATTGGACTGGGGGAAAGGCTGGAAAGCTTATGCATGACGAGGCGCACGGGACCGGGAGCCGGAGAAGCATTCCTCCGGGTCCGGGGTTGGCGCCGGCTGTGGATACGATGATGTTACTGTATATTACACCCGACGGTCAGACCTACGGTACAATACAGCGAAAATTACATGTCGGACCGAAGGAAGCACAGCGGCCGGAGCCAGGACAAGACTCACTCGGCAGCCTTTGCCACGCTCTAAACGTCAATAGTAATGATGTAACCGCGTAGTGGATGTCAAAATAATAACCAAAACAAACACAAATTCCCTCAAGCTTAAGGTACCCTTTGGAATCAGGTTGCAGAACAGGAAAAGGACGCTCATTGGTGATGATGGCTTTCTCCTGAATATGTATCCGCTCGTTGATCATCTGATACCAAGGACTTGATTGGCTCTAAGTCCGATAAATGCCCGAGGCAGCTGGGCCTCGTTTCTACCTAGTAGAGTAGTAGACTAGGTTGTTGGAAATATGGATAAAGTTGGTTAACGTTGCATTCAAATCATTGATAATATATCCTACTTGGATCTTTCGGTGAGAGCCGTGAGACTGGCGTTGTCTGATCATATCCGTATAATAGATTGACGTCAGTATACCTCTCTGTTCAAGCCCATCCGCGGCGACCTTTGACCATAGATGGTCTCATATCTGACTACGGGAGCAACCAAGGAGCTCAAGGAGGAGGAAGCATCTCAGATCCCGTAACCCGGCAAGTCATCAACTAGCAATGGTGATGGACACCAGCATTTTCCTTTGCTCGTCATTTCATGCTTCTCCTCGGCTTCCCGAAACCGTCTTCAAAGTGGATGCCTCTTCTCGGCAAAGGGGAACCAAGCGAACAAACGGCAGTTGAATGGCCTCTCGTTGGTGCTGACTGCTGAGGCCCTGACTTAGTTTACTTAGTGCGTAACAAGGCGCTACTTAATATATCTGGTTACACTCATCTATATCAACTCGACCTTGGCGACTAGGATACCTAGCGAATAGGCAGATGCACCTAGACCAGAAGGCATCATCGTAATATATGATGGGATGACTCTTATACCTGATCCCTTCTGCTACTTGACTACTTGAAGGGTTATGCACAAAATAACGCATCCACAACACCAAATCTGTTAGTTCGGTGACCATGCTGGCGTTAGCCCTTCATCAACCCCTCTTATTCGGGGTACTCCATAGTCCATCCTCCGTAGTCCGTACTCCATACTCCATAACCCATGACAATGCCGATGATTGTGACTTTGTGGTAGGTGGCGTGCTCTAGTAAGTTTCAAGAGTTGTTTAGACAACTCTCTTTTCCCTCCTTCGTATTCTTTAAGCTGCGATCCTCTTCCATGGGTGTTCTAGTGAAAGTTAATGGATGATGAGGAGAACGCGGGGTCCTACATAGATGGCAGCCCCTGGGCTTAATAAGATGGTTGACCACAGTACCATGTGATACAGTAAACATACAGTCCCACAATGTACCTCCCTCACCTGATCTAGCCTAGAAAGGTTCCGTGGTAACAAATTTAGAGTAATGGACCAATGGCCATAGAGAATGGATACAATTTTACAATATAACCGTACACTCAGCATTACGGGGGACTTCGGTGCCTGTCCTCGGGCCGTCCTTGGTATCCATAGTACCGGCAGTACAGCTGCATAGAACTGTGAATAGTAGGTAGTATCGTCCAGTCTATCATGCTCTAAACAGGCTTCATCCTGCTCCTCGCAGCTCCCCGCTTCTTCCCCAGATTTTTTTTGTCCTTTTTTATAATTAACTTCCCTTCCTTCAACTGTTTTTTTCTTCAACCTCGACCTCTGCTTGTTGACTTGTGTATATCATGCTGGTCATGGTTGTATCCATGACTGGATTCTTCATGTGACTGTCATCGTTTTATGAGAAGCGGACCACAATGACCTTAACGCATTGAGATTTCTTGGTCATTCAAGGTCGCGTTCACATTATCTTCCTCGAGACTCTGCATACTATATCCTTCCCTTTTCCCTGAGAAATTTGCCTATATCCGTGTTTGGCAATGGACTCGCCCAGTGATACACCTACGAAATCCGAAAAACCGTGCAAGCAAGCCTGCGACAATTGTAGGCGTCGAAAGATCAAGTGCTCGAGAGAGCTCCCATGCGACAAATGCTCCCGGCTTCTCCTTTCCTGCTCCTACAGCGATGTTCTGCGCCGTAAAGGCCCCAAGTTCCGGACTCTCTATCCTCTGGCTCCTATCCATCCGCTCATTTCACGACCTCAAGATACATTGCATTATGACGCGCGACGTACTCTGGACAAGGAGTTCCTTCCAGAGGCCGGAGGTTACCCCATAGGAGCCACTCCCACGTCTCCTCCGTTTTCAGTGGTGGATGCTCAGTTCAACTCCCAGGAGTTCCTTGACTCATTTACACGGCTTGCGCCTCCGGAACTGGTCTCGTCTCCTGACTCGACTAACTCCACGACTGACTCGGGAACTGGGCAGTTCTCTTCTTTCTCAAGGCGTCTCTCGTCACCTGTTTTGCTGGCACATGTGAACGTCTATTTCAAATACCTCTTTCCCATCATGCCAGTGGTACGGAAGGAGGAAATACAGAATGACTGCCACCAGCTGGAAAGACTCTCTCCACGGAGGTATGCTTTTCTGGCTTCGTTGTGTGCCGCGACTCATATACAGCTCAAGTTTGATGGTGCGATGGACCCCTCTGCCTTCAACGCGGAGGGACAGTACATGATGTCAGGGGAAGAGTTGCTTGCGGAGGCGGTACGGGCAAGGAAGGAGTGCGACCCGGTGGACGACGTCAGCATCGAGACTCTTTTGACTTCATTCTTCCTGTTTGCTTGCTACGGCAATCTCGACAAACAGGAGCAAGCGTGGTTCTACTTGTGCCAGGCTACATCCGTGGTTTTCACTCTAGGCCTGCATCGGGAGGCGACCTACTCAGAATTCAATCCTGAAGAAGCAGAAGAAAAAAGGCGTGTCTTTTGGCTGCTCTTCATCACCGAAAGGTGAGTTATCTGCATCCGAGGGAATTGCTGCTAGTCGAATCTGACACCTTGAGGATACAGGGGCTACTCATTGCAGCAAGCGAAACCGGTCATGTTACGCAACTCCATCCATAAACCACAAGTACTCTGCTCGGACGATCCCATTCTGACCTACGGCTTCATCAATCTAATCAACATCTTCGAGAAATTGACTCCCAACCTCTACGACTGGGTCTCCGCCGGTGGCGGGGATGGCTTTTTCGAGACGCCTCCCATATCCTCCATTCTGTCCAGTCTCTCCAAACCCATGTCGCTAGACGGGGTTGTAGAAATGCAAAGAATCGACATCCTCGTCACACAGCAGTGGCTGCAGGTGATGATGTGGAAGCTCTCCATGGCGCACGCCTCGCAGCCCGGATCGCGAGACGACGCCGTCCTCCCCTTCCATCTCCCACTCCTGGTAGGGAATGCCGTGATGAACATCATCGGTGCTGCATCCCAGGGATCCGTCGATGCCCACGGAATCGGCATGGTGAGCCCTTTCACTCCTGAAGTCCACCTCAAACAACCCACCAACTGACCTGCCCTTTTTGCAGGAACAAAAACTCTTCGACATAGGCATAGCCGTCGCAGACGTTGCCCGCTCCCTCGGCTCAGAAACCTCCCACCATCTCGCCGAATCGGCCGTTGACCCCCGAGAACTGCTCTGGGGTCTCCTCAGCACCCTCTCCCGCATCCGCGGCTCCCCTTCATACCTCTTCCCCGCCCTTCTCAATCGCTCAAAGAGCATCCTCGGCCTCGACTGCTCCATCAACATGAGCAATTTCCTCCCCCTCATCACCGCACCTCCCTCGGGGCCCACGCCCTCCTGGCGCGAGCATAGCCAGAGTAGATGGAACCTACTTACGGCCGCAGAGCCAAAGGCAGATGAACCGGACCGTGACCGTGTCCCTGTCTCTGCCTCTGTATCACACATCCAATCCCCCATGACATTTCACGATACCCATCTTCTCGGCGCGGCACGGTAATTGACTACGAAGTAGAGAAACGGATATAGATTTGGATACCCGCGTTGTGGTCTGTATTTCTCGAGTGACTTCGGTGTATATCCTTACGTTGATTTATATGTACATATGCTTTTCTGTAGGACGGCGATCCTCGGCGATCACTATGGACGTCATGTTTGGACAATTTACAAATGTACAGAGTTTAGACATCTTCACCAGCTCCCAGTTGCTATACTCAGCATACCCTTGACTCGAAGATAACCAGTAAGCACAGCGATCAATATGCATTCGGCGAGCTGGACTGGAGTCAGCCCATAACGAAAGTCTATCAATTCATTGGTGTGGCCTACAAACAATGTATAATGCTTTGGCACTTCAATATGTTGATCAACCATCACGTCTGGAATCAGCCCAAGGCTAAGGTAACCCCGCTACTCTTCACTGTAGCATATGTAATAAGCGTTCCTATATATCCAAGAATCAGCTCTTAATGCATTCAATCCTTAATCTCAAGCTAGATTATAGTGCTGAGAATCATGAATCCTAGGGCGTGGAAAAGCGAGGAGGCCAAAGTCCGGATCCATGAAGCGTTAGCGTTGGATAGGCTGTCAGATCCATAAGTTGTGGAATGTCTCTTACCATTGCGGAGACTCTGCTAGCAGAGTATGGAGGGTATAGACATGCCCGGTCCCCATTCAGTAACTGATTCAATAATGTAGTTGTGTTTGACTTCATAGAGAGTTGATTACATCAGTGGGGTTATACTACGAGTGAAAACAACTGCAGCAACAATGGGTATATTGCTATCATTAGAAACCTATTAGCAAGAAAGCAAGCCACCCTAAGCCACAAGAGATGATTGAGATGATTAATGATTGGTAAAGGGGGTGCAGAGGTCTCAAAGTCTATGGACAATTGAAGGAATTATGTACGTGAAAACATGACAGGCATGAAGGCGTCGTCTAGAATAGCCATCGCAAAAGAAAATAGTGAGGAATCGACAATATCCACACAGTGAGTGTACCAAAGCCATCTCAGGTGGAATAGGTCTATGCCTTCTTCCAGATCAACTCGATGATCTGATCGCCGTTCTCGGCGTCGCGGTGGACGTACCATTGGCGCACTTGGTTGCCAAAGAACGCCGAGTCCTCGAGAATATAGCTGAATTTGCCCATATCCTTGGGCCTGAGAGGACCGAGCGCATGCATGAACGATTCGTCAACGGCTCCGTTGTCGCCGACCCATGAGACCTCCATGGTCGTGTCGTCCAAGTCGATCTCGGTACTGTATTTGGCGATGGAGAAGCCATTGGTGAGGGTCCAGCCGTCTGAAAACTGCCACTGGCGCAGAAAACACTTATCCCCGCAGAGATTCGTGATGATGCTGAGTTGAGCCATGTCGGCCTGGAACCACGACTTCCAGTGATGCACGGACAGCGGTGGTTCGCGCCCGGCCTCGAAGAACCCCGACACGTCGCCTCTCATGTCGAGTTGCCGCAGCCGATGATCAACAGTAAGCTTCGTGCTCGTGTGCTGGTATATGCAGAGTGAGATTCGCCGGTCCCCGGTGTGAGGCATGGCTTGACAGGCTTCGAAGACGTCGTGGTTGCTCAACTGCTGCACCAGGGGACGAGACAGAAAGACGCCCGCGCCGCCGAATCCCATCATGCCGAAAATGCCAATCTGCGAAACACTCTCCGACACACCTCCAATGTACATGGGTTTCGTGTCGTCATATTGGGCAAGCGCATCCACCAAGGCCGCCATGGACAGGAAAAAGGTATCGTCGTCAATCACGCAGGCCCACCGTGTCCGCGGCTGCATGTTCTTCGCCAGATGCGCGACCAATGAGAAGTATCGAGTCTGATACTCCTCCTTCGACTGTGTCACGAACAGGTTGATTCCCAAGCTGTCGGCCTTGGCTTGGACTTCCTCCACTCGTTCATCCGGTTCAACCAAGGCGAAAATACGAGTGCCTGTGTAACCAGCCCAGTGGGTGAAGGCGTCCAACGACTCGTTCAACCGTTCTAACGTCGTAGCAACGCCAAAGTCAATATGCGAAGCATCCACATTCCCAGGTGACGGAGGCACCTGCACCGTAACTGGGGGTTTCATGTAGCAATCGTCCTGCGACGGCAGATCCAGCCCACGGGCCTCATCGCTCGACGATTGCTGCTGAAGTAAGGGGGTATTGAGCCGTTGTCGGATGGGCAGATCCGATTCGGAGGAACGAGCCACGATCATTTCACGCCGTTCATACTGAGAAAGTTTCCGAACATCCAGGCGACGGAGAACGTCGAAGTCGGGCTCACACTTGACGCCCGAGGTGACGGTGATATTCTGTATAACTGTTGACGGCTCTTCGCGTAAATACTCGACGCGGGGCCACAGTTCGTACGAAAAACCGGCGACGAGAAGCAGCGCGACAGAAAAGCGCAGGACCCTCCTTTTCCACATCCACGATGCGCCCATTGCCGGTCTGGGCTTCTCTTCGACTTTCGACAACATGAGTTTGTCTTGTATGTGTTCCACTTTCCCTCGCTCAACCGAAGCTCGAACGGACAGCGACGATGGAGACAGAAACCGATTACCGTGTCGACAATAGCATGAGCATCTCGACCGACTGCGAAGAAACCGGATGGAGGTGGTGGACGTGGACTGAGGGAGGCCAATATAGAGAGCCCCTCCGAAGATAGGAAAAAAGGGAAGGGGGGGAGACTAATCCGATCGGGAGACAGCAGCCGAGTCTAGACCCTGAAGCTAAAATATAGGGGGAAGCACGCAAGAAAGAAAGAAGGACAGTCTTTTCTCCCTTCCCTGTTTTCTTCAGAATCGAAAGAAATGGGCAAAAGATAAAGAGAGGAAAAAGAAGGAAAAGAGGGAAAAGGGAAAGGGAGGCAAAAGGGAAAGGGAGGCAAAAGGGAAAGGGAGGCAAAAGGGAAAATCCTCCATTAAGTTTCCGGATAAATCATAGTAAGTAAGTAGTACGTAGACTAGATTCTTGTTCCTAACTCCCGTAATGTGCCTGGGGCCTCAACCACGGGATGGTGGGACGCAACGCCGACATAAAAAACCCGTCATGGACACGCAAAGAGGCGAATAACTGGACAGGAATGGCAGGGAAAGTGGGCCGGTGCCGCGTCTTTGACCATGGTCATAAGCACCTTTTTGATCCTCAGAAAGTTCATTCTTATGGTTCAAACAATCAAACTCGGCTTCATTATTCTGTTCATCCATTCGTCATATGGACTATGTAATGACTATCTAATCTCTACCTCACCTGTCTTCAATCCGATGGAGTAGGAATGCCGAAATCGTACAGTAGACTTTATAAGTAGGACAAGGTACTACATAAGGTAGATGGCAGTGCGTCAGCTGTCAACCCTATTGTTTCTTGGCCCAGCTTATTTCAATATCCTCTCTATTATTGGAACAAACCTGTCACCCCCTGCAGAGTGTATCTAGACTACTTCTTTACCTCTATACAAACGGAAATAACAAGTGGCAAAGGATTGGATCATTGGAGAAGGGGGTTCGGCGATCATCACCACCATTTATGGCATTTAGACTAGATAAGCAATGACGCGCCATCCAGCATATCGCGTAAGAATTGGAGTTTCATATCAAGACACCCAAGCAATGAGGCATTCAGACGACAATCCATGCTCAACACAGCCAGTGGAGACACGGGATGACGACGAGTTATCTTAGCCGTCACGTGTATAATCTAGGCCTGCGGATGTACTCCGTTGTGTAACTGCACCGTTTTGCTGGATGTTACTTCCGTTCTCTGCTTGCTAAATTCTCATCAATGATATATGTTCATGATGAATAGATGCAACGTGCCTCAACTGATTGTGGGAGTTGGGAGAGCTTCAATTGAGCAGGGGTTATCGACCACTCTCAACTGATAAGGATATCGGCAACCTCACACTGTTACGTCCAAGAAAGAGCACTAGTGTTCAAGAAACATGATTAACGACCATATTATTGGTTTGAGGCACATCAATAATAGTAACATTAAAACAAGGATTGATGCAGCATGAGTAGATCTTGGTCAAGGGATACTCCATAGACAGATAGATAACTAACTAGTTAAGTTAGTTAGTTAACGTAATCGGTAAGCGAGCGGATCCCGCAACCGAGCGGATCACCTCTGTATTCCATAGAAAATGACCCTTTTTCAGACTTTGATATCTCA